>JAUCMX010000012.1:8630274-8691170 GCA_033459395.1 Hemibagrus guttatus | reverse complement strand
AACACCAACAATTATTATCTATCAAAACAATACCGTACACTGTGGGCACCAAACAATTAGACCTCATTTGCAACCTAACGCTTCTCTTCACAAATTAAAATGCTAATCTATATTAAAGGAGTCCAACTAATACAAAAGGTGACTGGGAATAGTAATTTGCTCACAATAAAAATCCCATGTATTATATGTATAAGCATAAGCATATATATATGCTTTCAGCCAACCACCTGGTCCACACAACAACTTGGAACAAGATTTACACTGGATGCCCTTCCTGACACAACCCTCCCACACTGCATCCAGGGTTTGGGTATTTGGCTGGGTTTGGCTGGGCATTGAACCCGGGCCTTCCACATGATAGGCGAGAAACCTACCACTGAGTCACCAATGACCCACATGTATGTATATATGGTCTTATCTTTAAAATTCGTCCTGCATTGCTTGTTATTTTATAGAATTATTTTCAAGAGCAAGGGGGGCACGGTGGCTTGGTGGTTAGCACATTTGCCTCACACCTCCAGGGTTGGGAGTTTGATTCCTGCCTCCGCCATGTGTGTGTGGAGTTTGCATGTTCTCCCCGTGCCTTGGGGGTTTCCTCCGGGTGCTCCGGTTTCCTCTCCCAGTCCAAAGACATGCATTGTAGGTTGATTGACATCTCTAAATTGTCCGTAGTGTGTGTGATTGCGTGAGTGAATGAGTGTGTGTGTGCCCTGCGATGGGTTGGCACTCCGTCCAGGGTGTATCCTGCCTTGATGCCCAATGACGCCCATGACCCGAGTATAGATCAGATAAGCGGTAGACAATGAATGAATGAATGAGGATTTTCAAGTGCAACCAGTGATCTCTAATTACAATATGATATTGATTTTCCTTTTAGAGAAGCCGAAGGCAAAAGACTGAATACACCATTCTTTTGGGAAAAAAATGGAAAACTATTTTAAAATTTATCTACAAAAATGTCATTGTAAGCTCTTCAAACTGAAATGCAAGGGAATCCTGCAACAAGACAATGTCCCAAAGCAAAATAAGGCAAAATCAACAGAAAATGACTTTAAAGTTTTGACAAAATATCTAAATGCTGCTCAGAGGATATGAAATCACTGGAGGCAGTTACAAAGGTGAAAAGTGAACACAGACATTATTATAGAACATTCATGCTGCATTCAGCGCAATGTGCAAAAGTTCGGTTTCAATTGCACAGCTTCGATCATCGTATACTATTTGTAATGTATTGGGATCATACATCAAGACACATCTATAAACAAACTAATTACATTTTCAACTTCATTTTTCATTTCAAATATTCAACATTTAAAAGGTTCATTATGAAGTTATAAAATATACAAATGTAAAGGTAATGTAAATGTAGTATGTACACAGCATCCACTTTAACAGGAACACCCGTACACCTGCTCATTCATGCAGTTGTCCGATCATTAAATCATGTGGCAGTAGAGCAGTGCATAAGATCATGCAGATACAGGTCAAGTTTAAAGTTTATTTGTCGTATGTACAAATGTCTGTGACAGTTTGTACAATGAAATGCTTAAGTGAGCAAAAACATAAAGTAAAAAATACAACACTTAAAAATAGTAATATTATATACAGTATATGGATATGTGTGTATATCTATTTATATATTATAAACTGAGGTACAGTGGTGTGAAAATGATCCAAAACACACCAGCAAGTCCACCTCTGAATGGCTGAAGAAAAACAAAATGAAGACTTTGGAGTGGCCTAGTCAAAGTCCTGACCTCAATCCCATTGAGATGCTGTGGCATGACCTTAAAAAGGTGCTTGAAAACCCTCCAATGTGGCTGAATTACAACAATTCTGCAAAGATGAGTGGGCCAAAATTCCTCCACAGCGCTGTAACAGACTCATTGCAAGTTATGGAAAACGCTTGATTGCAGTTGTTGCTGCTAAGGGTGGCCCAACCAGTTATTAGGCTTAGGGGGCAAACACTTTTTCACACAGGGCCATGTAGTTTTGGATTTTGTTTTCCCTTAATAATAAAAACCTTCATTTAAAAACTGCATGATGTGTTTACTTGTGTTATCTTTGACTAATATTTAAATGTCTTTGATTATCTGAAACATTAAAGTGTGACAAACATGCAAAAAACAAGAAATCAGGAAGGGGGCCAACACTTTTTCACACAGTTGTAGTTAATGGAAGGTGTGCAAAATATACAGGGTGTGCAAGTAAGGTGCAAAAAGGACTGAGTATCAATTAGGCACTCCCAAAATGTTAACAGATATTGTGTAAGTAGGTGAAAAAGCACTGATGATTGTGTGGTCTTAGTATGTTAGCTGATTTATTTGATAAATAGCACATGCCCATGTCTACACACACTCCCTTTCGGACTGTCTGATTTATTTGATCACTTTGGAGTGGTGGACCCTGTTGAATTTCCTTTCTAATATTACAAATGTTTGGTATGTTACAAGGGATGCATTTGTAAGAACCCATTAAGTGAGTATATCCAGCAATTCATCTTTTCATGTTTTAAGTGTTACTTTCTGTTATTAGTGGCATAAAATCTCTCTTTGAACCTGATAGGCTATTCACTTTAAATTCCTAGCTCTACACTTAGCACTGTCTTCATTTACATAAATTGGAAGCGTGCAGACAGCTTCTCTGCCTAATTAGATTCTCAAGTAACTAGCAATGTTGTTTCAGACACAGTGTTGGTGAGGGTGCAAATAATGCTTTTTTCCCCAGAAACAAGGAACATGTGGTTTGTTTTTGCCTCTCCACTTTTCCTGCCATGACCTGGTCATGTTGTGTTGATGATGTTTGGGGAACAGCAGCACATTAGTGTGTGTCTGCAAAAAACAGAGAATAAAACATGGTCTTCGGGCAGGAAACAATGATAAACTGGCAACTGAAAGATATATATATATCCAGTTTATCCAGAATGTAGGATTTGAAATGGATGAATACTTTCCCTTCCACTGCAGAAAAAAAAACACACGGTGAAAAAATATCCTTTCTTTCATTCCTTATATTTTTATACTTAACTATGTAGTTTATTATTTGCAGTCAGGATATTTAACCTCAGAACAGTATTGTCCCCTGTGATGTGTGATTAAACAGTTATTTGGCAGGTAGGTGGTTTGTGAATCACGCTAAATGTGACATATTGAAACAGATACATGGTATGTGTTGGTATAGCAACGGTGGCATCTACAGTCTGCTTTCTGCAGCATTTTGTTTTTTTATGCATCAGTTACACTGTGGAACTGGCTAATATTTTTATACTTGTTTTTTGGGCAAATGGTTGCATATCATCCAAATAATGGACAGGAATGCATCAGACATTTTGTAATCATTAGAAATGAATACATTTGCAAGACAATCAAGCTAAAGTCTAAAACTGTGCTTTTTTTTACATACAGTAATGCATCTAATGCAGAAACAAGACTATGGTAAAGGGGTATATTTTTTCAAAGCCAAAGGTGGAATATTATTGGGCAGATCTTGTAATCTTGAGTGGATGCTGTAACTGCAGGGTTTCTGGGATTGATTAGATCAAGCAGCATTATGATTCGAGGTCACAGAAAAGTCACAATGGAAGCTTGAGGCTCCAGTGCACTGAAATTGTTAATGATGAGATAAATAATTATTAAGCAGTAAATGTCACCAGAGCCAATTAGCATTTAAAATGCTGATGATAATTAAGTAACATAATGTAGAACACATTAGAATGCACAGGAAATGCACAGTGGGCCACATACAGGAAAGTGGGCCACACACACACACAGAAAAATTCCAATGCAAATAAATATATTATATTCCTATATTATATTATACGGTAATACTTTCATCATCCACAACTAGATATTTTACAGAAATTGCTAAAAGTTATACCTTCTTTTACATTTATAATGGGCCATAGCCAATTACTCATAATGCTATCTGCACAGAAATGTGCTAAAACAGGATAAATTATTCCTTTGGGATTTCTGTACTGACAGCCATACTTAAATAAAGAAGAAACTTAAATCTTTATTGCCATGGCTGTTTTTCTTCATTGACATTACTTTCATGAAACGTCACTGTCTCATTAACATTGTAGCCAGCCTGGCTAAATCCCAAAGATTAATAGTACACTGTAGTACATTGCACACACTCAACACCCACAACCCCTTAATTTATTTCCACTGAATGGTTTCCTAGGGACACTTATGAGAATCTTCCATCCTTTCATATGCTTTGGAAGACAGAGGGAAGTGTTTTTTTTTAGATTGATCCACTTGGAGGACACCAATCAAGTATGTGAAAAGAAAAAGAAGTGCTGATTTATAACCTAGTGATTGCAGTAATTTCCTGCTATTAGGTGTATCTGAGTGATGAGTGGGATGTGAAACAGTAGCAATGGAATTAGCAGCTTAGAAGGAATGAAACATGTCACTTAATACTATTTATTAAGGAACATTAAACTTAGTAAGGATATCTTTACTAAATTTATCACCTTCATAGTAACAAAACAAGTTAATCAAACAATGCTAAAAAACAGCTTCTTAGTATGAATTCAAGGTGATCCAACTTGGCTTATATTGTTTGTTGCTGATCTGTTATCTGCTTATTGATGACCACTACCTTATTGCTCCAGCTGCTCTTGCTCGTCTTGTCAGGTAAATTATTTGAAAAGAAATGGAGGTTTGGTCGATTTCCCTGATTTATCCCATAAATTGACTAGTGACTGGTGACCATCTCTTTAAATATGGTGCTGTGCTGAACATTGGCTATTAGCAGGGCCCTGAAAATGTTCATCTGAATTCACAGATTGTGGACAGACTGTGAGGCATTTGCACAGACTGCAAAGTGTTTATTAGGAAAATGATTAATGTATGAAGTTTCTTCTCTGTAAGTCAAGCTGCTGTCACACTAGGTTCTGCATTCTCCTGGCTGCCTCATAAAACCTCTGCTATGGGAAGCACATGGACTATAGATCTGTCAAGAACAGACATCTGTTGTGTAAGGAAAATGTGGATTATGAGTCATGATCAAGTAATGCGTTTTATGTCACACATGGAATAATATCTGTATTAACATAATGGAAGTAACTTGGAGCCAATTTACACCTTAACGCTAATTTTAAACTGGGTCTACACCACAGTTCATATATATTTAGATAATTGGCTAAAGGCATAAAAATCTTTTGTTATATTGGCATAAATAATGGGAAATTTCTGTCTAAAATCAGATTAAGACAGGCTACAGAACTGTTCAGTGAGCAGTGAAATGCCAGAGCTTGCAAGCATTTTCTCCCACCCTGTAGCAAGAGAAAGAACATAAAGGAAATAAAAGAGGAGTGACACAGTTATTTTAGTGCCTCACAGAGGGGTTTTTGTTGAAGACAACTCAGCCATCACATTTTGACAACTGTAATTAATCATTTTACAGCATGGAAACATGATTAAAACAGCCACAATAGTTAATGATTGCAAATGGCATTTTTACATTTATTACAATATACAGTAATAAGAATGACAGTCATTAAGTGGTTACATTTGAAAGATTTGGGCAAGGTATTGTGGGTTCCCAGATTTATTCGATGTATTCATGGTGCTCACTGGTATTGTTCAGTATCGTCTGAGTGGAGGTGGAAATGATTTGGCACCTCTGGCATAATGGTTACAGCGGATGTTCATCTCTCATTGACCTTTCACTGATTTCACCATTGCATTTACATAATGCAAATTATGTATTAGCTAAAACATATTCTATAAATTTCTTAGCTGTTGCATTTTATGTATTTTAAATTAAGCCTACATATGTGTATAGCATGAGCCCTGAAATAGCACAGTATCTTAGTTATTGTATTATTTTGAAAGCAAATATATCCTGACAGCACAGGGATCACTGCATCACCTCGTGAGGCAAACACACAGTGAGAATTTTCAGATTGTCCTGTTTAGATGGAAAGGATGAAAATAAGTCTAGAAAAATTAAACTTTAAAAAAGTTATATGGAGTGCTGCAATCCAAAGCTGATCTACTGTAGGGTAGAGAAAATGAATAATAGGGTAATTCTCACAAGGGCAGCTATAATTTCATAATCAATTTAAAGGAGCGGCATAGTGTTATAGCCCATAGAATTGAACAATGAATTTAATGTTTATTTCCTGCATGATCCATTTGACAAAAGTTTTTCTTTCTTTTTGATTTTGGAAGCTACCTCAAAACCTAAAAATTAAAAAACACTGAAATACTTTTTTACTCAGTTGGATTAATTCACAATATAATGGCATCCAATGAAATATTGTATTAATGTTAAAAAAGTTTTTTTTTTTTCAACAGCATTGTTGTTACTGTAATCCATTTATTTTTTCCTAACAAATACTATACATTTCTGTAACACCAAGTGTAGCTCTATTAAACTTAAAAATGTCTAGTAATAACCAGTAAAATTCGCCAGTGACACATATATAGCTGCTTTCATCAACCCAGTAATGCTAAAATACAAACCAAAGGGTAAGTACAAATACAAAGGGTAAGTTAACAATCAGCATAGCTTGATTTAAGTGTTGATTAATTAATTTGAACACATTTATCCCTGAAAACTGGTTATCCACTAAGACATTTCAATCAATAGTCAATATGTAAACCTTTTGTTTGATATTATGAAAATAAACTGATATGTCATTAACAGATCTGTAATAGTCTGTTCGATAAGTCAAATTTTTCAAATATCAAATTCAAAAAGTATTGAAAGCACAATGTTTTTTCTGAGACTACTAAATCCAGCAGGATGACATCCCTTGAATTCCCAGCTCTCTCAAACTGTCTCACATCTTTTTCTGTCATCTTCTGGTGACCTTATTATGAGTTTTCTTGCTCAATATTAGTATACTAATACTAATACTAATACTAGTACTAGTAGGTAGGATGCTCACTCATTTAAGGCTATTTAAGCATTTGAATATGCTTTATTTATTACTACTCTTTGGTGGGACACACAATTGTATTATCTAACACAAATGATGCATTAAAAGCATTTGTGTTTAGGTCAGTGGGGTTAAATCTGAGCCTTTCTCCATTTATCCATCCATCTATTTTCTACATCATTTATCCTACCCAGGGCTGTGGGCAACATCAATAAAACTCCTTATGCTTTTCCTTTTTGGTAAATTATAAAAAACTAAGAAATGATACTACATTAGTACTACCAAATGAGAATAAACTTTTGTTTTTAAACTTGCTAAAATTGGTTGGGGTTTTAAGGAGTTTTTCCTTGCCTCTGTCTCTTCTGGCTTGCTTGTTAGGGATCTAGTTTTTTCTGTGAGTCATGTTACTTGAGGAAAGTTCCACTGCAGTTAACTGGGTTGACATATTAAAATTGGTATTAACAATAGAACATACATCATATTTTACGCAACTCTATTCAACAATTCCATATATTCTCACCATTCTTTTTATTAGGAAAACCACTTTGCTCTAAGGACAGCCTTCATTCTTTTTGAAATTGAATTCACAAGGTATTAGAAACATTCATTTTAGATTATTATCCATGTCAGTATGTTTGCAACACATAACTGCTGCCAATTTTTTAGCTGCACATTCATGCTGTGAATCTCCCATTCTACCTATTTTTCACATTCTAAAGGCACCAATCCATTCAGATCTGGTGACTGAGAATGTCAAAAAGTACACTTAGCTCATTGTCATGTTCATGGAACCAATTTGGGATGACTTGTGAATTTTGACATGGTGCATTATCATGCTGGAAAAAGCCATTTTCCAAATTCTGAGATTCATCAGACCATGTGACCAGGGTTTTCCGATTTATTCAGTTTGGTTGATCCTCTAACCTCCTGTCTTACCTCAGTTTCCTGCTTTTTGTTATCTTTAGTCAAACTGTGATATCCACCTCAACGTCAGATGTGTGGGTATTGTTTTTCTGATCACCATGGTTATAAAAAGTGGCAATAAGTTGCCATCACATTCCTGTCAGCTCAAACTAGTCTAGCCATTCTCTTCTCTCATCATTTTACACACTATTCTCTGTGTGAAAAACTGTGTCTGAAAATCCCAAAAGCTCAGAAGTTTCTGAAATAATCAGACTGGCCTCTGGCACCAGTAATCATCCCATGGCAAAGTTAGTGAGATCACATTTTCCCTAATTCAAGTTTTATAAGAACATTAACTGAAGCTCTTGACCTGTATCTGCATGAGTCTATGCATTGCACTGATGCCACATGATTGGGTGATTGTATGAATGTGCAGATTTATGAGTGTTCCCTCTGTATTTTCAAGTTAGGGTGACTCTTTTCCACACGTTACCTGTTTCCGACTTATTGCCTGGCATTTCCTTACATATACAGAGATTATACAAACCTCAGTACTATTCACAGAGGAACAGACTAATCATAATGTCTAGATTTTAAAAAGAAGAAATTGAAGCAGTCACTCTATGTATACTATGTGCTCTGTGTTTGTATGTGTTTTATAATTTAAATTATATGCCAGAAAGGATATGAGTGCTGCTTGCCTATAATTAGACCATTCTGTGCTATATAACATTTTTTGGAAGGTCTGTTTCCATGATTTCCATACCTCTCTGCTAATTGTTGCCAACAAATAAATTGATAGTAGGCATTATTGGAGGTCTGAAACATCATATATTTTGGCACTAATGTGGATAACATTTATTGTCCAGGTGATTTTATTTTTGACAGTAAACTGCTGTAAAGCCCAAAGTTCTAAGTTATTAAAAGCAGCTGGGAAATGAACACATTTAAATGGGTGGCAGTATTCAGTATATTAGAAATGCAAAAAGAAATGGTCAAATGAAACGTCATTTGAAAACTTCTGCTAGGTTTCAGGGCTTAAACAGATCAACTCATGGATTCTAACCTCAGACATACTAGATAAACAAAGAATGGCAGTGATATGTTCGATAAAGCAAGGCATAACCTTGTTAAGAGGTTATAGAACCATACACACTAATGGTTTGACTCAGAAGGAGGGACAAGCAGAGATGACACGTGCCTCTTCAGGCATGGTTTAATTTCCAAGTTTAATTTCCAAGAAATGGGTCTCTTTTATTATAGTAGTCTACAATCCAAGATAATGTTTTAATAAAAATAATAATAATAATCTCATTACATTACTGCCTAATGGCCTAAAAAACATTTAGACTGACGAAGGACTATAACGAAGAAGGTCTATAAAAGATCTAAGACTATTGGCATGCCTATCTTTCTCCCTGGTGACATTTTTACCAAACGCCCCCAGCTCATCCACCCACCCAGCCAAGCACACATGTGATAATATCTACTTAGCGATATAATGCTCTGAGTCCGTGGGTGTAAATGAGGAAAGGCAATTAAAGTGTAATTAGAGTAGTGTGTAAGCTATGATACACTGATTGTTCCATTTTAACTCAACAGGCTACAAGGAAACAATTTGGAAGGCCTGCGTACATTTTAAGATAGTAGGCTCAGTCTGCTGGACATGTGCATAACATTCTTCCCATCTTCATTGACCTTCTTCCATCTTCATTGGATATCAAAACCTTGGGTTTTCTTGGCTGAAAGAAACAATACGCAAAAAAGAAGAGTAATCAATGTCTATAGGTGAGCAAGGTCAAATAGAATGACTGTTTATTGAAAGAGAAAAAAGAACTCCAGCAAGAAATAAGAAATACTAATCGTTTTCTTTTTGAGATTTTCTTTTGTAAATCCTACCTAGCCTGGCACATGAAATACTGTCTTACTATCACTAATTGTATGTGTGTGCTTTCAGAATGCAGTTTCTGTTCCTCTTTCTCTACCCTTCTTCTCTCTCTCTCTCTCTCTCTCTCTCTCTCTCTCTCTCTCTCTCTCTCTCTCTCTCTCTCTCTCTCTCTCTCTCTCTCTCTTCTAAGTGTTTCAATAATTGCAAATTTGTGATTTAGGAGCTGTAAATAATACTCTGGCAAACTCAAAAAAAACCAAAAAAAAACCCACTGCTCACTTGCATATCCAGCACAGTGCATGATTCCTGAAATCAGCACTAACCCACAGCTACCAACCTTAGACCAGCACAACAGAGGACCTTTATACTCTCCTGCTTCACTGCTCTGTCTCCAGTGTGACAATGCTGTACCTCTACCATGGAACCTGGGGGTTTACTTTTGTCTAAAAGTATTTCACCATTGTCTAAAGCAAACAAGACATATAAGAAAAATATATTAAAGATTCTGATTTAAGAATATGAATTATAGTTTGTTTTATAGTCAGTGTCTGCTAATAATAAGCACATTGGCCAAGAAAGCAGGTGTTGGGGTGGAGCTTTGTGGTTATCTGTAATCTGTGCAATTATCCGTGATTCAAGATGCTTTTTCTTCTGGTTTAGTCATATGCCCTTTCTGATATGTATTTCTTGTGTGGTTTGTGTCTACAGTCTTCAGCAGGATCTCAGGAACTCTTAGTCACTCATTATTATTAAAGCTATCAGTGGAAAACAAAATATTTTGCAGCATGGTGGTCATGTGTTTGTTAGCTTCTATGTAGGCCGTGCAAAAATAATGTAGTCCATAATTTTCTTTGAGTTCCAGTGATAAAAATATTAATAAATAAAATAAAAGTTCCATTTTGTAAATTAATTGATTCCTAATGCAAACAAATTTTATAAAATTGTAAAATTTATATTATAAATTATACAGAAATGAGCCTGGTAGATGTAGGTAGAGACAGTGATTGTGGGACTATCCTGTCATTATCATTACTGTAAGATATGTGCTGGATTAAAAATTATATTTGAGATATACTTGATACATGATTATGTTTGACAGCTCATTTGAATACAAAATTCATCTCATAACTGAGCATTGTGAAGGAGGGTCAAATTAGTCCCAAATTCTGGGATTGTCTGAATAGACAATAGATAGTTTAAAGAAAAAGAAAATCAGTGGTTTATTATGATTTGGAGGTTGTATTTGAGAAGGAAAAAAACAACATGATCCAGACTGCATGAGTGCAGATGTCTTAGACATCACGATGTGACTAATATCCTTCTTAGAAACATAACAGGCCACTTTTATATAAACATCTTCATTACTCTCCTTTACTCTCCATCTTTATTATCTTTATCTTCATTATTCTCTCATCTTTATAAACAAGAAGCTAGATATTAGTATTCAGAATGCAAGTAAACTCCCAGGTTTCATGGCAGAGATACAACATTGTCACACTGGAGTCACTGAGGTGAAGCAGGAGAGAATAAAGGTCAAGGAGCTCTTTGATTGCTTGGACAACTCTATTTTGTTCTCTCTTTCAAACACACACACACACACACACACACACACACACACACACACACACACACACACACACACACACACACACACACGCTGTCTTGTTGCCTTTATTAATATTATAGTCTTATCACAACATTTGCCCACACATTTCCATTTCCCCTTCTCTCAGGTCATAGAGTCTGTTGTCTCTTAAAATCTCAATAACTCCCATGTCAAAACAGGAATATTTTTGGATAATAAAACACAAACACATGGGGAGGAATGCTCTGATGCACTAGGCTTCTTTGGGATTTTTTAGTGGGAAGTTTTTCACATTAAAACTCAATTAAAAATAAATAGAACATGCATGTCGCTGTTGAGGAACTTCATGAATTATGTGGGAATAACAAGCAGGAAGCAGATGGATGTTTAAGTGTTTAGTAGTGGTTTAATAAAAGCTTTATAAAGGAAACTGATACATGGGTTTCCATGTTTAATAATGGTTTAATAACATCACACTGAATCCAGACAGAGAGTTTAAAGCATGCAATTCCGAAAACAACAACAAATGGTAAGAACAAGAGGTCATAATCGGGAGAAAACACAATATTCAGAGAACTAAAAAAAGCCACAATACATAAGTATTTGTTTGCAAATATACCAACATAAGAAAAACTAGAAAACAGCTAGAAAAATAAACCGAGTGCTTATACAGGTACAGGTACATGTACAACTAGTACAGACACAGACTTTAAAGATGCAAACAGTCAGCTTCTATCTAATTGTTTCAAGTGTGTCAAGCCCATTGTGACCTTTGTATTTACTTTGAATATTTAAAATGTATGAACATTTTCTTAAATGGTAAAATCAAAGTTTGATTACTTTCATTGAATAATATATGCCTAGTTTATCTATTTTTAGTAACTTTGTCAAAAGCATTTTGGGGGGAAAATGTAATAGAGTAAATTATCCACCTCATTCACATTCATTACACCTGTGACTGTATTTCACATGCTCTCCCTCAGTCACTGTTAAAGATGTGTTATGTTTGTGTCAGCTAAGTAGGCTGAAAATCTAGGGGTGTATTCACCTGACATGACTTACTGAGAGGCTACATAAATGAATCTACACTCTGGGCTAGAAAGAAATCAGCCTCAGTCTTCAGGCCATTCTGTGTTTTTGTCTTACAACCACTGTTGGAGTTGTTGCACTTGGTTACACAACATTCCAAAATATTGCTCTAGATTAGTTTATGTAAAAAAATGTTAAATATTTTTATGTTGATGTATTGATGTATTGTAGTGATGTCTTTTTTTTTTTTTTTTTTTATCTTTGAAAGACATTGTCGCATATTATGGCTACCCCATTTATATTGGCTAGCAATATAAAGTTAACAAGATGATGACTGAACCCGCTGGCAGTTAACATCACCAATAAACGATGATAAAGTAATAAAATTGTAAGAGGACAAGACAAAAAGAACACAAGCAAAGCACTTATTACTTTATTACTTATTACTTTATTGAATGTAATTACAAACTAATTGTAAATACACTGTAACCATAATGACAAGCCCCCCCCCCAAAAGATGTGGACATCACATTTTCTGTTGTACACAAATGTGGACACTTCCACTGCTATTTGTTGGTATTTATTGGTTCCCCCTAAATAATAAATCTATAATGCAAGCCAAACCAAAGCTCAGGTCTTAGGAGGTTAAATATGTTAATTGATGGTATAGACAGGGCATGCCACATGTCTTCTGTGTGTTCTAGTGTGTGTAAATAGTATGTGGCATGAGGTCCATGTGAGCATATAGGTGCTCTAGTGTGTCTCTGGATTGTGCAATCTTTCTGAGTAATGGAATGGTGTGGTCCAAGTTTCAAAGACCACACAGCTGCAGAAACCTCTGATTAGAAAAGGATCAGAGCCCAGTTGCCTCTTGCTGCGTGATAGAGGATGGTGATGGTTGCCCAGCTAAATGAAAGCATCCTCTGTCATTATCTCTCACATACAGGCTCCCTACTATGGGCTGATGCTGACACACAACAGCAATTTCAAATGTTTTGGTGACAAGAGGCTATAGTGCCTGCTCTGTAGTTGTATGTACTGTATTTTATCTTTTAACCTTAATTGATTTTACTGGACCAAATGCAGTAAATGTATTTCTCTTACAACATTCACAAAATACAATACAATGTGACTATACTATGTAAATCTGCAGTTGTCTTTAGTATGTTTCTGACACTGAAAATGACAATGAAGTTTCTTCAGTACAATACAATCTTTAATATTAATTTAACTATAAATAGATAAAATGCGACTTGGTCGTTAACCAATTTGCCTCACACATCCAGGGTTGTGGGTTTGATTACCATATTTTGTGTGTGTGTGTGTGTGTGTGTGTGTGTGTGTGTGTGTGTGTGTGTGTGTGTGGAGTTTGCATGTTCTTCCCGTGCCTCGGGGTTTCCTCTGGTTCTCCAGTTTCCTCCCCCACTCCATAGACATGTGATATAGGTTGACTGACATTTCTAAATTGTCCGTAGTGTGTGAATATGTGTGTGAGTGTGTGTGCAATTGTGCCCTGTGATAGACTTCCTGGCATCCTTTCCAGGCTGGACCCTTCCTTGTGCCCTGAGTCTCCTGGGATAGGCTCCAGGTTACCTGTGACCTACTAGGGAAAGTGGTGTAGAGAATGGATGGATAAAATGGGTGTCCTGCTGTTCTTTAATAAATAAAACATTATTTGTTGCCAAATTGCTGTAGTGTAAGAGAAATAAAACACTCTGTTATGTGCTGAATAAAAATTTCAGGTTCAGAATTTCTCCATTTGCGATTATTTTCATAAAAGGGCATTTCCTATCAAGTTTCAGTCCTTGAAGTATATGCTGCTCTTATGTATCGTCTGCTTAGACAGTTAGCAGTTAGAGTGGTGGACCGGAAAATCTATAATAACTATCATAATACATAGAGATGATAGAGACATAGAGACTATCATAATTTTTTATAATCCATTTATACTTAAATGCTTTCTCTTGTATAATGGTTATTCTTGTTATAAATTATAACTGTGATGTACTGTTGGCCAACATGCCTTCAAGCTAATGGTTTATAGTTTATGGGTGATTAGTCATAGCTGTTTTATTGCTTTGAGAGAACATGTGACTGTTTTGCACCTCACTACAACCGTGAGAACGCTTAAGTTGTTATGTTGAAAATGAACAAAGGTTTTTTGTACTTCTGATGTTAAGATTTGTGACAAAACCTAAAAATAATCCTTTGTGGAAGGACTTGCATGAAACCTTGAAACAGCTATTCTATACTTGAGGGATTTTCCATGGTAACAAAGCAACTAAACTACTCCCTCTCTCTCTCTCTCTTTCTCCCTCTCTCTGTCACTCACTATACACAGGCAACCATGCTACAGACATTTTATCCTATGTATAAGTACTACCAAATAATGAAGTTGTGAATAAGTAAATATTACTGTATAAAGCAAATGTCTGTGCATTGACACAAGAAGTTATATTCCATTTGTTTTATTTTATTTTTAGCTTAGTTGCCAAAAAGGTTGTAATTGCAATGTAGGGTGAGATGATAAAATGTTTTCTAATATATTATATACTTTACAAGGTTGTAGTCATAAGTTAATACAAATGGTCAGGTAGAAAGGTAGAAAAAAGTACAAATTTCATTTTAGAGTCAGTGACCTAAAGCTTGATATTGAACAATGTACCATGTGTCAGTTAAATGGCTGTTAGATTGAGGGGATTTAAGGAACTGTCGTTTTTTTGCAGTCAGAATTTTTCTAAATATTTATGGCTACCAAGGACAAGATCTTTCAGTGTTCAGTATAGATGAGTTCAGAAAGAAGCTTAATATTAAATGATTTAATGATAAATAAAAAAACTTTCCCCAAACCTGGTACCATCTTAATGAATCTAATTAAGAGAAATTCTGATACAATGGAGGCATGGAAAGATTTGTCATATAATGTAGATAATTTACATACTGTCACGCTTTTTCACTGTCACCCATCTCCAGGTGGTATCATTCCTGAAAGCGTATCCTTTTCAAAGAGCAAAACATCCAGGTGGTCGTATTTTCATGCTTTTATCCTTCTCCAGGTGGTTGGGTATTAACCTCTGTTTTGAATGTTGAGAATTGAGAGTCACTCTTTTCTTAGACATGCTATACAACCATGTATTCTCTCTCTCTCTCTCTCTCTCTCTCTCTCTCTCTCTCTCCCCTCTTTCTCTCTCTCTCTTACACTGTCATGCAGAGTTATTTTTAGCAGTCTTTGTGGTTCTCTGTGGGGGAAGGGAGAGGAGGGAGAGTGGGTTAGGGGGTGGAGATGTCTGTGTGAATATTAATGACAATGCAAAAAAGGTAGAGTGCTCTTTTTGTCTGGAGAATGTGCATTAGTACCGTTCTGATGAATTGCCTGTTCATCCATAAATAAAGCATTCAAGTTTCCTGAAAGCCGCTTACAGCCTTAATAAAGACAAGGATGCATCACACATGTTGAATGTTTGTATTTAATTCACTTTGTAAATAGTCAGAAGTCTATAAATGTATCTATTAACATTGAACACTATAAAAATAAAAACATACAACACACACACACACACACACACACACACACACACACATACACACAATGCTACATACACTAAATTTATCCCTCAGCATGTGGCAGCTTTCAAAGACACCTAAAAATCATGCTGTGCATGGTATGTGGAAATGTGTGAAATTTCTAGCTTGTATGCCACACTTCGAGTAGAACTGCCTTTAGGTTTTTGCTTGTTTTTTGGATTTGAGGTGCAAATGAGTAAGACATCTCTGTGCTGAATCAATTTCCATTTCACTCACGCAGACATATTGAAAGCAAATGAATCCAGAGTTTATATTGTAGAATGTATGGGTTATGACTATTGTGCACCATAAAGGACATGTTTAGGCGTGCAAGGCATAATGTCACATAATGCAGGACTGGTGTTTAGCTTTGTGCTGATTTGTATTCCAAGCACGCAGGACTATTTCCGGCTGCTTTTTTATCAATGAATTCTCATGGAAGCTCCCCTCCCTTCTTCTCCAATTCTCGCTTCCTATTCCCCTCCATTTTTCTTCTAGTATCTCTCGATAGCTGCAGATATAAGGGCATTGACAGGCACTACAATGTCAGCACACAGCTGAGGGCACATGGTAGAAACATTATTTGTTCATTCTTTCTTGTCACTTACATCAAGCCCAGGCAATTTCTGTGAAGCTCACTACTCTCATCATTTCTGGTGGAAATGCTATTAATAGACATGAGATCAATGAGCTGTTATAAAGGAACACGGATGCTATTGTAACACTGGACCAACCAGTGAAAACTGATAAGAAAATAGTGAATGTAAAAAGACAGGCACTGAAAGAATAAACACTAGATACAAAATAGTCTTCCATTCTTTTCACAGAGATTCAAAAAGATCTTCTTCTAAAATATAACCAAACACTAGATTACAGTGCTTAAAGAACTAGAGTTGAGACTTTTGTTCATTCTCCTTCATTCTTTTTTTATACAGTAAAATGACTTTCTATCACCATATATTTAATAATCTATCAAGCTGGTAATACATTCATTTGTTTACAGAAATTAAAATAATTCAGTATTTAACACAGTGCACAACAGCATGACTCACCGCAGATGTGAGAGTAGCACAGTCCAAATCATTGGACTGTCATCACCAGTTCTCTAGAGGTCTCCAAGTTCAGCAGTAGAGAAAGACCCGCTAATGACTTTTATGATAAAGCACTTTCTGCCATCGATCTTACAGCAATGTAAGAACCCACTCAAATGCCTGAATGCTTTTACAAACACTGTGCAGAAACACATGCAAGCACATGAGACGACACTCATGCACACACACATTTTGCTTTTCAACAACACCACCAAAAATATAACTTTGCAAAAAGTACCTTACATCACCTCATACCTTCACCACTCACAAGAGTTGAAAAGAGTCCTCTCAGGCATGTAGAGCAGATTATGAAGTATTTAGGATCAGTGTATTCTCTAAGTCTAAGTCTTCTGAGAGAACTTATGCTCATTGCAGAAATAATTTCCTTTTTCTTGCTCAGTGCTTGATCTACTGACCTCAGTGTGGTTTCTTCTCTTACACTGGCCAGCTGTCAGTTTCTTTGAGAGACAGTCTCTTCTATATTACGGTTAGAACGGCTGTTTAATAAGTATGCCAAATAATTTCCCTCTTCTAGTGGAATTTTGTTCCCATCTGTGTTTCTTGGCACTTTTGACTACAGTAGTATGTATAAATGAGACTTGCAGCACTATAAGGGACCTTGGTATCAGAATGAAGTCCGGTAATAAGTTCACATAGAGCTATCTACATTCATGCAGCACAGGTCCTCAGAAATACAGTGGCAAGGGGAATTAGAATCAATTTCATGGAAAGGTTTTCTCTCAAACTTTTTTTTAGTTGAACTGTTCTATTAAGATCCTTATGCCACAAGGGCCTCCAACATAGCCAGATGTTAAGCACTGCTTTAAGATGTCCGGTATAGAACATACCTTCTATGAAGGGAGGGACCGTCTCTTTCCTCTGCACCTATAAATGTTTCTTGTCTAGCAGGTAAACATGAGAGTATCTCATAGTGTGCCATGCTCAGCACTGAAGAAAACTCCTTCCTTCTTCTCCTTCCTTTTTGCTCTGTGGACCCTCCAGCAGGCAGCTGCCACCAGTAACATGACAAAGCCGACTACCAGCAGAACCAGGGACACCACTTTGGTTTGAAGCAGGGTATTGAAAGTGAAGGTGACACCTGTGCCTGCCATGCCTATCACCAGGGAGATGACTCCAAAGGGAAACACACAGCGGTACCAGGACTTTTCTGTTCCCCCTGTAGCCTGCGTAAGCCGCTCCAGAGTGGAAAGGTTCTCTGGAGTTTTAGGGGTGGTTGGGGGTGCTCTTCCATCTTGGGGCAGGTTGGAGTCAGCGTCCAGTGTTGGCAGCTGTGCACTGGCTGGCGGCTGACAGGGCAGACGGCCGGATGAGCAGCCCATCTCTGAGCTGTGAGCCAGGTGAGAAGTGAACAGTTAGAGACCTCTGTTGCTGCTGCTGCTGTTGCTTAATGTGACGATTCCTCTGCTGGTGCTCGTGCCTTCCTGTACTATAATTGGCAGCGGGACACATTTGCCTAGGAGGAAAAAGAGATTCAAAAGAGAGGGATTTAGAAGTAGTGAGGAAAAGAAGAGAGAGAAACAGAGAGTATAAAAAAAAGGAAGGAGGGAGAGGAGGTAAGTACTAGCGTCATGCCCGAGGGAAAGAAGACTCACACACGAACTCCTTCTCTGTGTGGCTGTTTTTGTGGTTGTAGTGTGTGTCTGCTCTGCTCATCTGACAGCACGTTGTATGTTTTCTAGTTGAGCCGAGTGGAGTATAAGGAGCCAAGAGGAGGGTGGGGCCAATGAGAGCAAAGAGGTCTTAGATTCCTGATTGGTTGATTTGCTGCTATGACATCATATGTAGCAGAGAGACTGCTAAACATAATACTGAGCTGTGATGCTTATATCCACCACCTACACTCCCACAATCCCTCTTCCTATCTCCCTCTCTTTTAGAACTCTTCTCTGTCTGTGTTTTTCTTTCCTTAATAGAAAAAAATAATTCAGGCTGCATTGTATTTTGTATTATTGTATTAAAGGTTTGTATTATCAACCTTTCATCCATACTATATTATCTATCTCTGTGTATAATGAACTGTCTCCTTCTCTGTGTCTCTGTCTGGCACTTAATTTGTTCCTGTTTTGTCAGTCCTTTGTGTAAGGTTGAAAGAATTTCATATTAATAATGTTATGACTTTTGTTTATCTATTGCATTTGAATATGAATATAGGAACACGTGTGTATGTGAGTATAATATATGGGATAAATACACTTTGGCATATTGTGTCCTTTCATGAAAAATAGTAACATGTAATTGGATATGAATCTGCAACACTGACCGACTCATTTTTATTCTGAATCTGATTTCACTTCTGCAGTCTTTGACCTTATGTATGCTGGTGAGTAAGGGGATTTTAAATGTGGAAATGATGGAATGTGAATCACAATGAGTCATAAATAATGTCTCTAAAAGTTACATTGAAACAAAAGCTGCATTTGAACACTGTTGTCAAATATTACAAGATCAACGTCTTAAATTTAATATAACATTTTTATATCAGTGAAAAGGAGTATAACATCTGAATATTTTGTAATATCATTGTTGTGCTGTCTGTACAGTATACTGTATACACAGCCCACCATGCTTGTCTTTGCCAATATCAACAACATCTTCATATCTTGCTTGAGTGCTTGCGTACTCTCTTGTCTTCTCTGATGTAATATGAAGTCAGTGGAGTAGGAGGCAGAGGAGGGAGAGTGTGCTAATCCAATAAACACAAAATAATACTTATAATAGATATTCTGGGTAACAGAGAGAAAGAGTGAGAAGCAGGGAGATAGTTCAACCACTTGACATCAACCATGATCACAAGGTTTATTTTCAGTTACTTGGTTAATAGTTTCCAGGGTTTTCCGTGCTATGAATTTGCAATGCTTGATGGTTATGCGTTTCCTCATTAATGAATGCATATTAGTTGATTCTGTGACAATATCCTAGGCTACCCCTTGTTAAAGGCTTAATTGGATTAAGCATCAATAACATTGACGAATGAAGGACAAGAGGAGAGAAGAAGGGACAGGAGTGCTCACCAGAGAACAGATGCCATATGTCTCTGCTTGCTGTGATTCTCCTCCTCCCCATGACTCAGTGATGCCACTGGCAGGCTGGGCACAGAGGAACAGGCTTTAGCATCTATCAGAACCTCGCCCACAGACCTCAGTAGGCGCCTAGCTCCACCTGTCACCCCGTCTGGTATTGGCCAGGCCAGCTAACCAGCCACCCACTGGAAACTAAGGTGTCTGCCAAGCCTATAGTTACAAATACATTGTTGTTAAGTTATAGGTGATGCAGTTTGCTGTCACACCTTTACACTGTGTTTTAACAGGATTATATAAATGTACACACAAAGTTGAATTGTCTAAGCTCACCTCGAGTTGCAGTACCTAATTGGCCTCAGTCATCTGCAGTATGTGGGTGTCTTTCACTTCTGTCATTCAGTACCTACTACTCCTGGAGACAAGATAGACAGAGAAAGACTTACAGATGAGGTAGAATGACAAGGGGTATTATCAGTCCTAACAATTTATTTATTTCTAATCTTATAGTGTCCATTTGCAGCGATGTAAATGCAGGAGTAGCATGTAACTATGCTTGGTTATATGACTGATTCCATGGTTGGTTATATGACTGATTGGTTATATGACTGACCATTTAAATGGTAATCAGTAATATTATCACTTCAAGCAGAACTGAACAATGGTCTGACAGGGCTATCATAGGGGCAGCGCCATCACAGCTGTGCACTCTTGCCGAGGCGCTATTTGATCCACAGAACAGAGCCCAACCTTAGTATTAAATGGAACGCAGCAGCCTGATTTAATTGTCAAACCCATGTTTTCAAATAAAAAATATTTTGTGAAGGAGTCTCTAGGAGGGACAGCATAGCCTCCAGCTCCACCCTTGTACTTTTTGATCATTATTCCCAGCACCAGCTATTTGCTCAGGGGCTCATTAAAAGCTGCCACATATACTCCTCTGATTAACCCCAGTGCTTCTAGCATTAGTGAGTCTCACCACATCGCTTACTATCTTTGTATATGCTAATTTTTATTTATTCATATTTCCTATTTCCAGTTCATAGGGTAATTACTTTTTTATCTATTTAATATAATTCCACGGTGGAATTACACAAAAGGTAACTTTCAATATAATTTACTTCATCACATTTATGAAGTAATAATCCTATTTTCCTTACAAGGATTTGAGGAGCAGCTGAACCAAATATAAACTGCAAATATGATCCAATAATGGTATAACAAAATGACAAATAAACCACAGGGAAAGAGCCAAAGACAGAGCTCTTGTGCCATATGGTCCTGTCAACTAAACCGAGATTTTATAGCTATATAATATCAGCCATCATAAAGAAGACAGTCAGTGGCTTTAAAGATGATGGAGGAGGACAGACTGGGAGGGATAGAAAGAAACTGTTTAATCTTTTTCGCTTTAATATTTTAAAAATCTCATCCCACACAGTTCTAGTTAGAAAAGAAAATTTTATTGGAATGTGACAGACCATCCCACACAGCCCTATTCTGGATAATTGCCCTGTCCACTGTAAAAGACCTTGCTGGATTAAAAAAATAAACAAACAAAAAACGCAAGAGCATGTTAGTTGTGCCAGCAAGGCCAGTTTTACTAGCAATGATTTGCTAGTCAGCTATAATGAACATCTTTTTCATGGGTTGGCTTGTCTGCTTTCAGTTGTCTGTCCATTTCAAACTGAGTGTTGAAAGTTTTAAAATTCAGTCTCAATATCTGGTATTAATGGTCTATTTATCCGGCATTCAATATTTAGGTTATAAAATGTGGCCTTATTGTCTGTACTGTTAATTCTGTAGTAACTCAGCAGTATGAAGCATGCAAAGAAGCAGAATATATCTAATTCATTTTGAAGTGTTCTTGAACACATTTCTGTGTTTAGCTCCTCAGAGCTGCCTGCATCCAGCATATAGGCACCTATATAAACAGCAATCATATTTTATGGCTAATTAAGATTGGATAATGGCTGATTTATGTCATAGAAAAACATTTTCTCCTGATTAAATGCAAAAATAATTAAATAATAATTAAATGCCAAAATAATTAAATAAAAAATAATTCTAGCACATTTCTGATGGCCTGACATACTGTTTTAGGCCTAACAAATACTGTTTAGGATATGGCATTATTAATAATGCCATTATTGTGGGTTTTAAAAATTGTTTCTTGTTTTCATGTTATGTAAAGAGATTTGCCTCTGGCAACAGTAAACTTCTTCTTTTGGACAGTAGTAACAGCGGTGATGGAATTCATAATATGCCATTCAATTATTTTATTACTGAATAATACAGTGTTATTTGACATACATATAAATATATAATGAGCTGATGAGGGTGGAAATATTATAAAAAATAAAATGATACTTATAATGAAATATTGCTTTCAAGTACATGTATACTTTGGGAAATCGGTTCATCAGTCACTGAAAGCACGTAGTTCACTAAGCTCTCATATAAACATTGCACACTGCAGGCTACATAAAATTAACCTTTCAAATCAGTCCTATCGGTGGCTTTGCACGAGTCTCAAAATAACCAATGTGGTCAACATGTGCTAGGTTACCATAGCAGCTGTTTTGAACTAGATAATATAGGAGGGAATGTATGGAATTAGCTTTTAGGTATTGCCTGTTGAAACTATCAGTAAAGAGTACAATGTATGGTACATCACCACCATCATGTGTAAAGTATTTTTGTTTTACATTTAAGATAAGTTGCCTTTATTTGTCACATTTACATCACTGCACAGTAAAATCTTTTCTTCACATATCCCATCCTTGGGTGTTGGGGTCAGAGTGCAGGGTCAGCCATGATACAGTGCCCCTGGAGCAGGGTGGGTTGGAGGCCTTGCTCAAGGGCCCAAAGGTGGCAACTTGAACCCCTGATCTTCCGGTCAACAACCCGGAGCCTTAACCGCTTGAGCTACCACCGCCCACCCTGGGTGTTTCAGGGTGGTTGTGGTTCTGTGTTTTGAAGGTTATGAGTTCAGCAAAAACTGCTCATCTGTATGCTTGGATTGTATTAAGTATTAGCTGTTTTAGATAAACCTAATGAATAAACATAAATGCACATTTTCTAATTAAATCTGTTCATATCAGGAAGGTAGAGCTGATTTATTATTACTCACGTTTTTCTCTTTGGCCCATTTTCCCCATCATCCTTTTTTTTTTTTTTTTTTTTAGAGTAATGCAAAATCAAAGTGATGCTTTATCAAAGGCAGTGTCTTGCCATTTTCTAATGCCTTACAAATGTATAAACCCTGCATGTCTGAAGAGAAATTTGTCAGTCTGAGTACTGAGAGTCAGATCACTTTGGATGCAAAAGGTAAACATTTCAGACAGGATCATTACTCATATTTTATGTCACATTTAACACTCACATTTACCATTTCAATACTTTACACAAACGTCACAGAATAACCACCATCTATTAGAAACACTCCATACATATGCCATGCATAAAGATATTCTCAATGAATGTTTCATCACGTTTTGAGAAGAGCAAGAGCATTAAAACAAGCATGCCCTTTAAAGTGAATATCACTAGCCACATGATCACTGGCATGTTAAATATAAAATCAAACTCTGACACATTTAATGACAGTAATCTGAACAGATGGCAGTGTGACTTTTCCAAACCTTATCTTTCTGCCATTAGTCACAGACACAGCATTCATTTAATTTTTTGTTTGTTTGTAATTTGTATTAGGACTAACTTCTAATTACTAGAAAAAAAAGAGGTGCTGCAGCAGTCTGCTCATCTAAATTAATGTTATGGCTGTCAAATCTCTGGGACATGAGTCATAGGTATACTCAATCCTGCTTCTCTTAAGAAAACATACTTTATCTATGGGCATAAGCTTATTTTTCTATAGGGACAGAATCTGACAGAAATAGGAGTCAAAATGACCTTTTAAATTCAACTGGCATAAAGAAAGGCAACTTGTTATGGTGATAATTTACTGATTGTTAAAAAGGAAATTAAAAATCACCCTCCCATTAATGACATATAGGTAGCTAAAGAGGAAGTACACAGACACATGCTGTGGGAGATTGAAGAGACCACTGCAATCAAAGAACCTTAAATCAAGCCAAGGCTGTCTAATTGCACCTGATTGAAATGATTGTATCTTCCTTCCACATCATTACTCCAAAAGTGTTTAAAGAAAGTCTATATTCTCATCCCTGCTTTAGCAACAGCAACTTAATTATCAGATTAATTTTACACATTCTCGTTTTGTAGAATGCCAGAATCCTTTTTATATCATTGTACCAGAGCTAACACAACAGAGGTTTATGATTGGTATCTGATGTCGTAACATTCAACATGAATACTGCAATTTTCACAATTATAATTATTAGGATCGTATTACAAAAAAATAGTAAAATTATAACCTGGAAAATGATACTATATTTTTGTGTTGTAACTGAAAGTGATGTTCTTGGAGACAGAAAGGTGAGACATGTGAACAGGAAAAATAGGCATAATAAATTATAATAAAGGTTTATCACCAGCTTTTGATAGTGGAGATACCATAGTCTACAGAGATAAGTGAGAGAATCGTGCAGGGATGCTAGACAATGCTTCAGTTAATGTAGACAGTGGTGAAAATCACAGGCTTTTTTGGGGTCGTGTCATGACTCATCAGGCGCTGTTCAGCACAGGGTTTGAGTGGTTTCATGTATGCAGTGAAACTGACTGTCAGTTCTTTTTGCCTTCTGCTTTTAAGGCTGTTGCAAGAGTGTAACAGGGTTCAACACTTAAAGAGATCTAGATTCAGCAAGTGACTCATATGAAAAAGTTAGGATTTAATTATGCATAGCATGTATTTTATTGCATCACAAATAAAATATAATTCATCTGATCACTCTAAAATTTTCAGATTAACAGGAGTTACATATATGAGAACATTTGGTTATATGACACTAAGTGAACGAATAGTAAGTGGATCTGAACATTTGGAAAGGCACACTTCAGAGTTGGGCTTGGGAAAAGTAAAACAGCCCACAGCTCCATCCAGTGGTATAAACACATCCAGAAAAAGGTTGCCTGCCTTCATGCATGCCTTCAAGCATGCCTTCATTACTTAAGCTTTCTAGTTTTTTTTATTTTATAAATAAAATATGAAAAACCTCCCATTTCCATAAGATTTCCATTACACAACAAAATGAAAAGAAGTTCGTGCTCAGAAAAAAAGATAAAAGAAAGAAAGAAAGAAAGAAAGAAAGAAAGAAAGAAAGAAAGAAAGAAAGAAAGAAAGAAAGAAAGAAAGATAGAAAGAAAGGAGAAAAAAATATAGTGTTCCCTGAAGCTTCCCGATAGAAAAACTTTAACAAAATGGAAATAACTTTGTGCTCTGAATGTAAAATGTGAAAGATTATCCTAATATTCATGCTTGAATTAAAAATCATTAATGTACAGATATCTTTAAAGGTTTATCTTTGTTGTTTGTTGGTCGCAATGAACTTCCAGGTCTCCACCATGTGGATCAATTCGATCTCATCTGGGAAGGCTTCCTCCACATCTTGAGGAACATCAAGATTTTTGCGTTCCATGTAAGAGGCCAGGGTTTCTTTGATACTGATGAAGAAGAAAGAGTGAATTTAGCAAACATCCAAAACAATCTGGTAGCTAATCTACTAGACTACTAGAATCAGTTCATGTTCTCACCTCCAGGAAGGTGTGTAGGTGTCAGTTGCTCTCTGGCTTTTCAGGTTCAGCAACAGAAATTCGTGCATTTCAAGAAGCCAGACATCCACAGAGCTCTTAGTCACAAAATTGATCAGTAGCTTTTTCTCCTTTTCCTTTAGTGCCTGCTGATACTCTGCTGGGATTCCTAAGAATGGATCCTGAGTAGAAGAGTAGAAAATGAATGAATAAACATGTTCATGAATCTAATGAGGAGGTATTGTATTATCTTGCTTTTTGGAAAACTTAATTCTTTACCCTCTTTAAGCGAAGCATATGTTCAGACTTGAGTGAAGTAAGGAGCTGCCAGACAGCCACAGTGTGTTTCAGACTACATCTACCCAGAATCTTCACATCATATAATGGAAAAAACACAGTGGATCAGATAAAACACTGGACTGATAAGAATTATGGATTTCTTATCACACCTTTTATGTGATATTCAATTGAAGTTCAATTTTATGTTATCAATCTTTATCTCTATAACCACAGACTGACCTTAAGGATATGAGGAGCAGTCTGGTTCCCCATGTGTAGTCTTGTTTCCAGGTACTCCTCCAGAGGCATGTGCTCAACTCCTCCAGTCATAGCCAGGAAGCCCAGAGCAACCTCCACAGCTGAAAGAGTCTCACAGACATCACTGAGAGACTGTAGCTCAGATATCAGCCCAGAGGAACTCAAAGAGGTCAGAGGTTCCTGACAAATGCACAAAGAGGCTCTAATATTAGTGCCTTCATTTGCACAGAAATGGTGTTGAACTTCTACATACTTCCATACAATCCATTTAAGGCTGCCAGCAAGAGTTTAGTAGATAAATTCCCTTTTAGAGTTGCTGGATTTTAATCATCTTTATACTTTTAATAGAAAATGATGATTATATACAGAATATGCTGATGAATGATCAACATCTCTTACATGCTGTTGAGGATCACTATTGTAAAGTGATTTGAATTGAGATCCATGTGTGTTTCTTACCTGAGACACTTTTTCTCTTATCTCTTTTAATATATGCTCATAATTGCGTTCTTGTCTGCTGACCAGAGTAGGAATTCCCTGAAATACAATGACAAAATGCTGTAAAAATTACAATGTATTACAATCTGATATGCATGTTTTTCATCTTCTTAATAGTGTTGGATATTACTATATCATATTAAAAAAGCACAAAATATTACAATATATCATCATATATCATATACATTATCATATATCATATATATCATAGTGTGCAAACGTGCAAAGGATTCAAATAGGGTTTTATCACTCGTTATTGCTGTTCACTTACATCCAGCGTGATCTGGGGTTTGCCTTGTAAGAAGCGGGTAAAGACTTGTTGCTGGATCTTGTGTAGGTCATATTCAGACAGTGTCTCCTGTCCACGCTCCATGCTGTATTGGCAGTTAGACAGCACCATGGGGAGCAGGTCTCTGTTCACCTCATACCGAATCACGTGCAGGTCACTTAATTCTGCAAGGTTTACCATGTAGCTATGCAGGAGGACAACCAAAGATCATCTGCTGTTGTATTTAAATCATTCATGTTTAATGATTCAAAATCCTATTAAAATCCTAATACAGTATACAGTACCTGTTATTTTCCCCTGTGTGTTGGCTGGCCGCACTGACCAGCTGGTTATGCAGAGAGACCAAGTAGCTGAGCAGCGCAGTAGCACACAGCCCAGCTCCCTGCCTCCGAGGAATCAACACTTGCAACTCGCTACTCTCATCAAGATCCACATTGCAATAATCTCCAGGTACATTCACCTCATCTACACAGACACACAAGAGCCAGAACTTGACTATATATACAATATATATAACTCTAAATAGTGGAAGTCTTAAACTGTACTTGTTATTGTGAGGGTAAGGATGCTCAGAGGATGCTCTTATTCTCTAAATACTGGACGTCACACACTCACAGTTAGCCAAGGACGTCCGCAGGTGATTCCATGAAGTCAGGAAAATTTGAATGCGCTTCTTGTACCAGTTCCGGACAGATGCTAGTGAAGTACAAAATGTTCTGTTGTTTAGCCAAATTAGAAATTTTAGCTCTTCATACATACAAGCTTGTTATAATAATAATAATAAAAATAATAATAATAATAATAATAATTACCAGATGGCTGTTTCTCAATAAAATCCCTGATTGTTCCACAAATCAACTCAGGCACATTCTGAAACTTTTTAACTAGGATCCTCTGCAAAGCCAATATGTCTGGAAGGAAGCTGACCAGCCGGAATTCAGGCTCCTTCACAGTACAACAGAAAAGACAGTCTTATTGCAACAGCTTAGTCATTAAAACTACAGCAAATTTCCACACACAAGACAAACAGCTGGGATAAAGAAGCACTGAAATGAAGATGCAAATAACCTTCTGTAGAAACCTCCAGAGTAGAGGAAAGTGATCTTTGCCATCATTCTGCTCAACAATGTGTGTGAGGCTAAGCAGAGACCCTTTTTCCCTGCAGCTCCATACAGAAGAGCTGTGAAGTACAGACTGCTGGGGCAGGGAGGGAAGGAACGTCCGCGGGTCTCTGTACATCAGCTTCAGGATGGGATCAGACGACACACGGGCATCTTCCCTCATGGTTTCATTCACCTTTTTAAGCTTACGTTCCAGCTTCTATAATCCAGCATGAGAAAAATCTTAGGGACTCAGCTTTCATGACCAAAATGTAAATGCAAAAAAATGAAGCATTGTGGTGATAGTAAGCATTGTGAGATTGTGGTGTGAGTGGCATTTTGATAACCAGTGCAGGAAGGTGTTAGCACTGTAAACCATTGTTTTTTTTTGTATTAACTAATTCATATTAGCTGCTCTATGCTCTAAACGGCAATTAGTTTTGTTAGACATTATTCCATATATTTAGTACCATGTACAATGACGCTAACTTGCACCAGTTTACACTTAGTAGCCAACGAGTTGTTTGTTTCAATTGTTGCAGACAATATAATTAATCTGTTATATTTAGCAGTAATTATTTTTTACTAAAACTGGGTTATTTTTTGAAGGATTTGCTTGAAGTCAGGAAAATTCTGCCCGTGTCTGCATTCCAACAGATGATAACATGTTATCCACCCTTCTTGTGCCACTTCATCCACACCCTTTAGATGATTTCTTTATGGTCTAGAAATTCCTAATGGGTGGAAATGGAAAATCGGCCTATTTTTAAACCAAATTAGCAACATGTCAATGTTATATCGTTAATTTATATTTGCAGCTGCATGACAATACATCAAAACTATACTCATTGGCTGAGACTTGAAAGTACTTCTGTAAGTCTTTCTGAATAAGGGCATCTGCCAAATGATGTAAATGTAAATCAAAGTCCAAAACCATTATATATCTCTTCCTAAATGGACCAATGTAACACCCCAGTGTTGTGTAGTACATCAGTGCTTGCCTTCAATTTGGGATTAATGACATTATGAGCCAACATTATCTCCCAGGCGTTCCTGGCTTCCTTGGTTGAGAGGAGGTTATCATATCCAGCAGGCCCTACAAAGGATAATTATTTTCAACAAGTTACTTAAGAAATTAAGCACTTGTTGCAAACATACTCTTATATAACAGGTCTTACATTGAACATTCTGAGGAGGCTCCAGGGCCCAGCTGAGCATCAAGTGTACAGTAGTGACTGTGTCATCAACTCCTTTTCCCAGAGCTCTGCCTAGATGTTCCAAATCCTTCATCAGATGCCTCATCAAAAACTCATAGGGATCCTGTACTGGAGGCCGAATGATCTGTGCAATATACTGGGAAATGCATGCAGTTGTGTTTTAGTGCAAAAAAAATTGTGAATTTATGGAATTAGCTTTAATCATTGTAGTCCATTTAGTAAACATACCTGAAGCTGTTCTGATGCTCCGAGCAGCATGGCCAGATGGGTCATCATTCTGACCAATGTAAAGGGAGTCAGAGACAAACTTTTTGTATCAAGAGCATCTGGGTTATCTCTTCTCTGTGGATCTCCCAGAATGTGGCCTGTCTGTGTCCGATCCCCTCTAAAAAGACACAACCTGAGTTACTCTAGGTATTTCAATCTTTCATTTGAACTAAAATCTCATGGTTTTATTTCACATTTATACCATAAAAATATGTCTTAATTTATTAGATGACTCACTCGTTATGCATTTTATTGAAGCCTTGCACGGGTTTATGACTGATTCCTCCCACAGTTTCTCCGCACTCCAGACATCTCCCCAGCCGAGTGGGTCTGCCACACTGCAGAAGACAGCAGTGATCAACCTTTTATCTTAAATTCATCATTACATTCCAAAACATCAAATTAGTTAAAAAGCAGTTGAATCTTAAGCAGATGCAAGTTCATATACATTTGACTCTACTGAATTATATGCATGCCTGTTTGTCTTAGCGAATATGTCATTATTTCTAGTTTTGTTCACTAATTTAATCTGAAGATTTCCCCAGCTTTCCAAAGAGTGTATTCATTTTAATCCCTGTACAGCCTTTCGGCACAAAAAAGAGGTTGTGTCAATTAATCTATTTGACATAACTAACATAAATGTCCATATGGCACCAGGACAAGCTATTTCTTCATTTATAGCTTGAATTTATAATAACTCTATTTGAACTCAGATGTCCCCCAAAAATTCTGCGACAACTGTTACAAAAATAAGAGCTTAAATAAATATGATTACAATTTTATGGATCACAGTGGCTTCAAAAAATACAATTATGGTGCAAAAGAAAGAATGACAGCTACGGTTACCTTGTCAACAACACATGGGTGGCCATTGGGACAGGCTGTAAGAGGGTACAAATAAACAGTATAAAATCTCTGCAATTATATAAAGACTATTAAAATTCAACCTAATGTTCAACCTAAAGGCAAGCTAGGACAAGATGTTGCACTGTTGAAACCAGTGAAATTGTGTTAGATTAATTAAAAAAAAAGTGATTACTAATAAGCAAAATTCTTTGTTCAACTTACTATACCAGGTGAAACCTAGAACCTTTTTTGCTGTTGCCAGAATGTCTTCAGGCATTGTGGGTATAAATGCCATCTGTACAAAATGAGAAAGAGCGACATATAGATACTTATATTGTAGAAGGCAGATGATTCAAAATTCATCTCTAGCATAGTTTAGGGTAGTAATGTTGCAAGGTAAACAGGATCACAAGTACCCGCATTGTATCAGGGGAAAAAGACAGTTGTCTAAGGGGAGCCATCACTCCCTCAATCCCACACAACAGCACAGCCTTCAGATGGATGCTCAGCTCTGTGAGGGTGAGTTTTGTGTTTGTCTGATGCCTGTCAACACTTAGCTCGCCCAGTCTGTTGTTTATCAGAGTTTCAGCAAACACCTTCATCTCTGGCGTGAAATATTGTAAGCCATGGATGTAATCCTCAAGAGCCTGACGCTGCTACAAAACAATAAAACAAAAATACTTGTAATATTGTTAGATGGAATATAGCTGTTGTGAATGTGGTAGATTTTCTGCTGATTACATGATTTACAAATTAAACACAAAAAGCTCAAACCTCTGGTTTGGGATGGGCGACTGGGTTGGCTGCTTGAAATAGACTGGTAACTTCTTGGAAAAGGGCCAGAAGCATATAGAAGGCCTTTCTTTTTGGAGTACAATTACATGTCTGTAAATAAAATATATAGTATATAGTATATAAAATCAGAGCCAATGAATCAAAAATTTAAACAAATAAAGACAAAACAAACAAACAAAACCCCCAAACAAACAAAAAAATACCTTAACTGCTTCATCTATGCTCTGTGCAGTACCCTCAATTACAGCCTTTGCAACTGCCTCACGTACAGTTTTATAATCTTTACCATAAACAAGGTACTGGTCCACATGGCCCGCATGCTCTTCCTGAAACACATAAGGTTTTCAGTATACTAGATGATTAAGCATTAACCTCAAAATCAGAACTGGCTTAGTAATTTCCACATAAACATTATTTAGTTACCTGTTGTATAAGTTCTTGTGGGAAAAGCCATTGTAACTTAGTTTCCTTTTGCATTCCCCGAGCAGCTTCAATTCCATTCAAGCTGCAAATCTTTCTGATCAGATACACTCTGTACCAGTCATTCCTGCTCTTTTTACAAAGCTCTATCACTATGTCCAAGAACTCCTCCTGATGTTTCTCCATTCTCCCTAACAAAGACACAAAGTGCTACAGGTGATACCCGTGCATAGCAGCCATCATCTTCTACAACCATCATTACATTCTCCATTTAACAGGTTCCTAATAGTATAGTACATCATGATAAACATAAACCAGGTTTAGTTTTGTAGAACTAACCGCTACCTGGTAACATGGTGAGCAGCTGAGCACCCATGTCCAAGCATATACGCAGTCTTGCAATCTGCTTCAGGCTCTCTATGGAGATCTCCTCTGTGGCCATCCCACTTGTGTGCAAAACAAACTGCAGGACATCTCTTCCCTCTTGCAGGTATGCCTGCTTATTCATGCAGCTCAACTGCTTTTTCTCAAATATAGAATCCTAAAAAAATAGATTTTACATATAACAAAATAAAACAATTTTATGTCAATTATAAAATGATTAATTACTAAAGTGTTTCATTCCTATTATACCATATTACAAGTACAATTTTAGATTTATTAAAGAATCACAAATACATTAAAATTATAATATATGTGATGTTAAATGTACATGAATCAGGTTAGTTTTGTTGTTTCCGCAAGTTTCATAGACGATAAAATAATGCAGAAAATGTAACAAGAAACTGCAAAACGCAGCATCCCTCATTCTTAGACTCATTATACAAAGAAAAATTTAAAGGAACAACTTTATCTCTGACTGTTACATATGGCTACAAAATCAGTGATACATTTTCCTTTTTAAATAAAATGTTTTAAATCAGTTTTTTATTATTAGACTTAGAAGAAGAAGTAGGAACATGCACTATATTTTAATGAACAAGCACAATAGCCTCTGCACTTCACTTCTTTCAGAGCTTCTGTTACAGAAAATTACTCAACATCTTCTGACCAGCAGCACTGTGGTGTCCATCTAATTGCAAATTTTAAAATGTAGTTTTTGACCAGTGTTCTTACCTCAAAGCAATTGATGTACAATGCATACAGTTCGGTTTTATCAGTGCCATCCAGAATTTTGCTCTGCAGAATATTTGCCAGGTGCTGTTCGAGGTATTCTTTCACTTCATCAAAACTGAGAATATGTGACACATACATATTAACTTTATGCAGCAATATCTAGTGTTTTTGGTTCATTATTGTGATGAGCAGCTGGCTACCATATAATCACTGAGCAAGAAGCGTTCGGTAATTCATACATATCCGAACATACCTGTATTTGAGTAGGAGTTTAAGCACCATAGATCTTATAACAGGATTTCTGTCCACGCAATCATTGAATGGCGAAAGAGCTTTGGTGTGGATATGACTGTGTGCTGATAGAGAGGGCAGAAAATACCTCTTACTACCATTGGCAGTAACATATTATATTACTGTATGTCCTACTGTATATATATGTATATGTGTGTATATTTAAAACAGTCATACAGTGTAGCTTACCCTGAGATAAGGAATCCGGCTTTGCCTCAACCATGAGGAAAGACAATAGGTGCAGAATGACGCCTCTGGATGGAGGGGAATTGTCCTTAAAACAAACTGTGGACACTACCTCTATAAAAAAGGCGTTGAACCGCTGTCTGAACTGAGCATTTAATTTGAGACCCGTTCTGAAAAATCATCATACACAGATAATTACATGTGCATTAGTAATAGATCTGATGATATCTGAGCACAAATAAATATATAATTGAAACTAGCTTATTTAAACCTACTGTTGTATTAAGTACATGGGTGTAGAAGCAGAGACCTACCGAACATCCTCAGAGACCTTCTGCTCAAAGTCGTCTGGCACAGGTTGTGTACACATAGCACAGAACATCTGGCCTGGAATAAGCCACCTTCTGATGCAAGGCTGGCAGAAGATATGATTGCATGGCAGTTCCACAGGATCTTGAGGTTCTACCCTACATATGGGGCACGTCTGGAGGCCAAACCTTTGTTGGACAGTGATTTAATGCATTAAAATGAGACTTAAAAAAAGACTGAAAATGACAAGTCAAAGGAGCATCAATGGACATCTTACTTGAATATGATATCAGTCGCTGCTTCCTTACAGGATCTGAGTATGTCAATTACAGCCAGAAATGTTTTCTCAAATTTCATGTCTGAACTTTTCTCAAGTACCTGTGACAAAAAAGAGCAATAAAAACAGTGACTTAAACATTATTTACTCACATTCATTAATGTTTCCTGGAACTTTACTTATGTACATTACATTACAATTAGTAAGTGATAATATATATAGAATATGTTTGCATGTGCAAAACCAGATAAACAGTCACTGCCTGTACCGAAAATGTTTCCCATGATCTAGAGATAATGAAACTGTAAATGTCAATACATCTTATATGCTTCAGACAGTCTGGGAGTTGACAATGCTGCTACCGGTTTTAGTGACACACAAAACTGATTTGTCTTTTCATCACATTTTGTAGAAATAAATATAGATGTTGCTATATTGTTATAAGAATTGATAAGGATCATATTTTCACATTATTGAGTAAGAAAAGTTTTGGTGGGTATGTGTGTGTTCTGCTGATATACAAGTATAGATCCTCACCTTCCCTAGGTTTCGAGTGCCCTCCATAGCCAGTAGTTTTAGCCTATCGTCTTCAGCCTCAATATCCAATAGTACATGCTCCACAAACAGAGCCAGGGTGAAGATACGTCTCCATCGATTTCTGGCACATGCGTTATAGGTATAATAAGTGCAAGTAGTGCAAGAAGAAAATGGAAATATTGATGACTGTACTACTAATTATAAAGCACAATGATTTATAAAAAATAAAAGAACATTTTTATAGTAATAATGCAAGTTTAGTTAACTTTAATAATAATAACAGTAATCATCAGACAACACTGCGTTGAGGAAACTATATAATGAATCATCACTAATGACTAATAGATGAAAAATTATCACTGGAGAACAAAGCAGTTGCAAAATGAAAGTGATTGTCCTGTTGAAACTTACTGGATATGCTTTACCATTTCACGACTCCTCTCACCATACTGCTTAAGGCTCTGTTCTGAACACACCACTTCAATAGGAACTTGAAGTTTCATCACTTGCTTCAGCCAGTGTTTCTGGAGGTCCTGGGTCAATTCCTGGAACTCAATGTGCTCCAGACATGCAAGAGCACAAAACACATCTAAAACCTTTAAAAAAAAAATAGAAGAGATATTTTAAAATAATATATTGCCTAGAAGAAATATCAATTCATATTATATGTCATTATAATACCAACAGGAAACATAATACACAAAATTATCTGTTGTTACCAATACAGTTATATGTTACTAATTAAAAGAACAACTAAGTATCATCTACACATTATAATGATATTACAGTAAAGAATAACCATGACAAAGGTCTTATTGAGAAAGTTGAAACTAGATAATAGATAATACCATCTCAGTTGTTTGCATCACATGTGGATTTCCCTGTAAAGACAGGACCACTTGAGGCAGGATGGATATCATCCTGGAGAAATTCTGCAGTCGTTTCTGGAACTCGTGATAAGCGGAGTGGACGAGTGGCAAGGAGAGTTCATTTTCCATTGAGCTGCCTCGCCTCCTGCACAGCTCATGCACACAACTTGTCATGGCTGCACACAGCAACTAGAAGAGCCAATTATACAGTCACTAAATAATATTATATAGTTGATATAAGAACAGTTTATCCTTACAGAATGTGTTATTAAACACATTTCATAAAAATAATAAAACCTAAACATTGAATTAGCTTACTTGTTGTTCACCAACAGATGACACTTTCATTGTTAAAGCCACAAAATCTTGAAGATATCTTTGGAAAAATTCTTTGTGCATTTTTTTGTCCACAGTTTCAAAATATTCGCCTAGAACAGTCCGCTTGAAGACCTCCTCAAACTGCTTGTGGGACTGATCTATGGGGAGGGAAAAAAGCTCTGTTTATACTGTAATATTGTTAATCACTTTATTAGGAACACATCCACATTTGCTCATGGAATTATCCAATCAGCCAAACAAGTGACAGCAGTGCACAGATTTTAGGCATTGTGTTTTCAGCATTCAATAACTTTAAGATATGATACATATGAAAAGATACCCTCTTTCTGTAAGGTGTGCTCCCAGAGGTCATCTAACAGATCTTTAATCCTCCAGCTAAAGGGCATAGTGCAGGACATAGTTCTTCCTCCTGACAAATGGCTTTGGATCTGAATGGTCTGTGGCTCGGAGCTATGCACAAACATTTAACCTTTTTGTAAATTCATGGCAGTGATAATCAGATGTACAGCACTGTTTTTGCAGTTAAATTAACATACGTTTATACAATACAGTGAGAAATTAAGGTGACTTACATTTGCCTAGTTTGCATGTATGGTATATCCAGCACTGCTTTGTTGTCAAATATGAGAAGCCATAGATTTTTTACTTCATCCTCGCTGTTTGTGTCAAGCAGAAGGTCCAGATTACAGTTACGGTCGATGACAGAAATCAGCTGTGCCAGGAATGGCGTGATCACTGTCTGTACTCTGCGCCACAGGGTGTGTCTATCAACAAATATTCACAAAATAAAAGCATTAAAGTTAAAACAGTACTGTACAATAAACATGTAATCACAAATAAAACATTTGCTATAAGTAAAATGTCACATTCATAAAAACATTCTGCTCCTCAACAGTGTGTACTTACCTAAAAGTTCCTCCCTCTTGGAGAGCGTCAATATTTGATGCTTCCCTGGGCACCCAATTTTTGGGCATATCAGTATTCTCCTCACGTATTTTCAACAAGAGATGAAGACGCTTTTTCAATATCTCCATGAACATAACTATTACACAGGAGAAACTATTCTTTATTAGAATGAAGAAATTCCTCACTAATATGAAACAGCAGAAAAATAGATCTAAAAAAACCCCAGACAAACCTTTCAGTTGGTCGCTGTTGTCTAAGAGTGTAAGTAAAATGTCCACCCTTCTTGTGCTAAGAGTTCCTCCATCTTCAACATCCCTTAGCATGCCCACGGAGCTCTGGATACAACTGCGCAGCAGTGCTGTTGTATCAAACACTTTCTCCAATGTCTAAAACACATTTAGTGATGATATAGCCTTGATTATGGCTTAAACAAATAATAAATACTATTTCTTACAATGATGCTCTACTTACAGAATCAACAGAATGTTCTTCTGTAAGAACAAAACAGCAACAAAAACAGCAATTAAAGATTAAAGAATCTTTTTTTTTTAAATTAAAAAAGCTTTCATATTTAAATGATGATTCTGAACGTTTATATGAAACAGTACCAGATGTTTCCCTTGTAGTTTCCTCAAAGAGCTCACAAATAGATACATTTCTCAGATTCCGGACATCTGATACAATCTCTTGAGAACTTCTGAGGTCATCAATGTGAACTGACATCCAATGCCCTATAAAAAAAAAAGATGGGTATGATTTGATTTGATATAATACACTCACAGAAGCATCCATATTTATGTATGTATTAGATATATATATTTTGTTAATCTACCATTTTAGAAGCTCTGACAACAGTTTTAGCTACAAGGCAGATCATAGGTGTATATTAATATGCTCTCTAATATGTTTTAATTACACAGGGACTTGCACAACAGATTAGCTTCGTAATTTAGGTGTTTTAAGATTAATAATTAAAAAAAATGAATAAAGAGGTTAAAAACATACTGCTGAAGTAAAAACATACTGTTTAAGGAAAACATTTAGTGACATGCTGAACGTTTTAGTAAGGAGACATTTAAGGAGTCACAGGCAGCTAAAACGATTTGGTATTCGGATTTCATAGTAACTATAGTGCTATAGTGTAAGCGACAGGAGCTAATTGGACATCATCTTATAGTTTAATTAATAAAACAATGTAATCGCTGGCAGAGTAGGTATGGGAAAATTCTAACTTTGGGGAGGACCAAGGAGTTTAGTTTGAGACCAAAGAACCACTGTTGACTGCTTGTCTATTCTCATTAAAGTTGCTTTCAACTGCTCCCTGTTCGGGGTCGCCACAGCGGACCAACTGGTACGCACAACAACTTGGCACATGTTTTACACTGGATGCCCTTCCTGACAAAACCCTCACATTTTTCCAGGCTTGGGACCAGCACTGCATCCAGTGGCTGGGGTTTGGGCATTGGCTGGGACTTGAACCTGGGCCTTCCACATAGTAGGCGAGAAACCTACCATTGAGCCACCAATGCTCTGCTTATCAAGCTACATTGTGGTGTTTAAAGGTGTTCCACTGATTGAGCAAGGAAGGTTTAAAAACTATGCAAATTAAAGTCACAATGAGATTATGTACATAATAATGTGAGTACTGAATGAACGTTTCAACATACGTTTCATAGTAAAAATTAAGTAAAAATAAATTAACCTCCATGAAATCCAGTGTAGAAGGTTCCACCCTCCATTCTTGGTAGTTTGATGATAAAATACACAAACACCCTGCATTCATCTATTTGTTTAGATCGGATGATTTCATTCATGGATGAGTACCTGCATGGAAACCCAATAGTTTTTTGCAATTAAACATATTAAACTTTTAATGTAGTATATGTTAATCAGTATATGTCAGGCAATGTACCACATACCTGGCAGATGCAAGAAGATTTGCACTTGCTGAATCATCCCCAAAATCCATTTGAACTAGAAGAATCTTATCTGCACACTGTGTGTCTAGGAACTGCCTGAAAAGACCATTCCCAAACAAACAAAAAAAAACACCAAAAAAAAATAAATCAGTTTTTCCTTTTGGTATCCAACCATAGTGGATAATATTATCCATAGTGAGTGAATAAAGAGAAATTACTGAGGGAAAAATGTATACCTTATTTTTTTGAGGAAGGAAAATTCTGTCTCAAACTGTCGCAGTGACAGGAGATCAATGTTGTAAATCCCTGTTTTATGCTTAAGCTGCGTAATATCTGCAGCAGTCAACAACCTTGAAAAAGTTGTAACCTTCACAAAGCACATAAAACAATAGTAAATATTTTTCACTAAAACTCATTTCTAAATAAAATGAAATATAGCACATGAAAAAATGGAAAATCCTACCTCTGTAAAAATATATTGGCTCCTATGTCCCTTTGGGATATGAGAGGCAATGAATTCGGCAAGAGAGTGGTGTTTCTGTTCCTTAAAGTATGTACTGAACAGTTGCTCTGTCTCTGCATCTGGCAAATCGGTATACTCCAACCGTACCACAGAATCTGGGGTGGCACAGTTCAGTAAGACATGCTTGGCTTCCTTTAACAGTATGTCTTGGACATCTGCATCCTCAATGTCATCTCTCAGTTTCTCCACTACTTGTAGTATCACAGAGGAACAAGTATCCGAATGGTAACCAATAAAAACGTTTTGAGGCAAATATTTGTGTGAACCAGAATGCTGACTTTTTGAAGCCACAAAACTTTCGACCCAGCTCTGAAGTTGTGTGACAGTTTCTTTCGTACTATTCATTAGGACACAGCCTAGGTCAAGATAGTGTTTTTCGAGTCTGTTAATTAATGGAATGGGGAATTGTTTGTAGACCACGTTTTTCTCCTCAATGACAATGAGTCGGAAGTTTTCGTGCATTCTGCACTTTACACGGTGTGTCCCAAGACCAAGATCAACATATTTCTGACCACCCAGGAAAACATAGTACTGGTTTAATGCATCATAGAGACTTTCATAAAGATTTTGAAGGTTCAAAAGCACAACAGTCTGGCCAGTTTCCATGCAGATCTTCACACGGTTGATATTCTTACAGACTTGTGTGTACTCCTGATCTTTAGGAAAACTTGAACCAAAGATGATCTCTGGAAGATTGTTATCCATGAAGATATTTTGCTGAAGAATTTGAAGGCCTGCAAAGTTCTTGGTTAGTATAAGAAGGTAGCGACAGTCCTCATTCTGAGCTTTGCCAGTGATGTTTTGCCTTACCAAATCGATAGTACTGAAATTGTCCATGCAAGGTTTTATGTGAAGTTTTTTGGCAAAGATTTTCAGAGCATCCACATTATCCAAGCCACTGAAATTTCTCAAGATTGCATGAACAATTTGCTTTTCACAAGGATTAGAATCTTTGGAAACACCATATAGCATCTTTATTAAGCTGTAGTAATCACGTAAACCAAAAAATCCTTTGTCTTGTATGCTACAGATTTCTAGGTAGGCAACTGCCAAAGGCTGGAAAAGATGCTTGATGTTTTCCAGAATGACTGGTTGCAAAGAACAAATTCCAGTGGCTGTTTCAATGAGTTCATTCCCATCTGGGTCCCCTCGGGAGACAAAGATTCCCCTATTCATTTTAGCTGGGTCCAAAGCCCAGTTGGAGATGCCAATAAACCCAACCTTTTTATGGGGTAGTGGGTCATCATCAATGCAGCCTTCTTCCAATAAGGGATGAAGGGTTTTAAGAGGCATTTTTGCGGAGTCTTCAGCTAGGCCTATCTCATCTAGCACAACAACAGAGGCATACTCTTTTAGATTTTTCCCCTCTTGAAAACGAGCACACTGTTTAAAAGTGTTAATGATTCCATCTGCAGTCGAGTGTGGACTGCACTGGTAGGATGTTAGGTGAATCTGCTTTAATTTCCTGTACAGTTCAGAGTGTGCAGCTTGGCCTTGCATTGCATCTGCAACTAAGGTCTTTGCCAGAGACTTTGAGCTCCCAGGCTTACCAACTAAGAACAGTGGAATTCGCAGCTCAATGGACACCACCATCATGAACACGTTTTCTTTCAAAGCCTTATTTTTAGCAATTGTACCACCTAGGGGTACATCATAAAGTAGAAGGTCTTGAATTTGAGAGATTTCTTGCTTTACTTTTTGGGGTTTTTTGTAGCATTGAAAGAATTTGCAGAGTTTTGTCCAAAATTCCTTTTTCCGTTCCAAGCATGCATGATAGCACACCGCCACTGCCATCAACAGAGCCCATTCAACAGGATCTTTGTCATCTAAAGAGATTGTTTCACCAACTCCACGCTTAGGGTGTTTTTGTGTCTTCTTCAAAAACTCTCCCAACTCTTCAAAAAACATTTTGGAATTGGTGTAGAACCACGCAAATACTCTCATGCAACGTTCAACATCTCTTAAACTGACAAAGCTACATTCATCTTTGCTCTTCCTCATGTAGCGCTGTGATGCAGACAGGACATCAGTCATCAGCTTGATGTAATCTTTATTAACTGAATTGTTTTCAACTACACTGTTAACAATTTGACGAATGTACATCTTTTCTGTGTTGTCATCAAGCTGCCCAAAGTCCCACACTAATGGAACCATACTTGGGGGCAATGCATGAACTCTATACACCAGCTGACGGAGAGGAATAGAGCCCAGTTTATCCTGTGTCTGATTAGCTTTCACAATGTATCCCAAACCTGCTCCTTCCAACCTTTCAATCATCTCATCTGAGTGTTTTCTGTAAGGATTGCAAGCTGCAATTACTTGTAGACCAGTTTGAGGCTTAAGTTTTTGCCCTTGTACAGAATTGTCACAAAGCACTTCCTTCAGACAGCTGATTGCGTCAGTAGTATTGGCTTCATCAAAGAAAATTACTGAATCAAGGTCATGTTTCTCTTTATTCAAAGATGCAATGGTTTCAGCTTCTTGTACTTTGGCGTAAATGTTATCAGGAGTTGTGCCACCATGAACCTTTACCAATTTCATATTGTCTGCTGGGATTCCACTCCTTTGAAGCTCACACATGAATTTGATAAGTCTTGTCTTTCCACAACCAGTTTCCCCCATGATAATGACAGGAATGCCACATCTGAACCTCATGTGAATTGCCATCATCTTCAAAATATTGTCCATAGTGAGCTGGTAGGTCTCATCAGGATCTGATGGCCATTTAACACCAAGAACACTGCACAAATGCTCAATTTTGTCACTTCTCGGCAAGTCATCAAAATTAATGTTAAAAGGGACCTTGTTATGCTGGAGACCAGTATAGAGCATCTTTGTCATGATATTCTTTCTTATGACTCTGTTAGTCGCTGGATCAAAGGCATCAACACCGTTCTCATTATTTAACCTGAGGTGGAATCCTATGAAGGTCATGGATTCGTGGTCATCATTGAAAAAGATGTATGGATGGGGCTCTGTCTCCCATCTCTTCCTGATGCGAAATGGAGCCAGATCTTCCTCATTAGCATCAGTTAGGTCTACTTGTTGTCTTCCAAGACTTTGATCCGAAATGTTTAATGATGGTGTCGCAAAGTCTTTGGCCATTAAAATCATGAAATCAACCACAAATTTTCTGAAACCTCTCAGAGTGTCTCCAACTATGGCCATGTTGCAGAAAATAGATGTCTCACAGTCTTGTAACTGAAGGTTAAGGAACCATGCAAAGTTCCTCAACTCTGCCCATGATGGATCAACAATTCCACAGTAAAAAAACAACATCTGAAGACATTCTGTATGGGAACCTTCAACTCCACTGAAAGTGAAGTTGTCAAGGTCAATCCCCTCATGAAAGCGCTTCAAATACTGATAAGGCCTCTGATAAGCCTCACTTCTGAAATGCTCGTCATCCATAAGTGGATCTTCAATCTCAAAGCTAGGATCATCTGTTACTCTCATTTCCAGTTCCAAAACTTCTTTAGGTGATCTGCATTGCACTTTAGGAAAAACTTCAGTGAATGCTGTCTTTGATTCCTGTGAATGAAAATTTATTTATATCATGAAGGCTCTTCTATTTCAAAACAAAATATTGAATTTTAATAATTAAGAAAAAATACTAAAAACAAAAAACACTTACTGTTCTTGAAACAGATCTTCGAAATTCTGTTTTGTGTTCTAGCGTCTCAATGGCATACAAGTGCTGGCTGCTACGTTTCCACATACGTCCCTCAGTGTCCATTAGATAGCCAAGTACTAAGAGTTTAAATAAAAACTCATGCAATCCTTTTTGCACCTGAAAAAACCGGAGCAATTAATCAAAATGTTTACATGTAAATATTTTGCAACAGTTCTTTCTGAGAACTAAATGCTTACCGCTGTTGTAACATCAAAATGAAAGATCACAAGTCCATTTTGGTTTTGTGTGTTAAGCAGTGAATGAAGGATAACACTTTCATTAACTACGGGCTCAGTTAAGCGAATGCACTTAAGACTTGAAGTTCCAGGTCTTTCGTATGCCTCAAGCCTTTCATAAAGCCTCTGAACATACAAGGATTTTCCTGAAATAACCAGCAACAATTTTAAATTTTTATAAAACTAAATGAAACTAATCATGAACAATTTTACAATTTTCTATTACTCACCAACTCCTGCTCGTTTTGATGACACAATTCCAACACATTGTCTGTCTTTGAATACAGTAGCAGCGCTAGCCTGTTCTGCTGGCACTGTATAGTGTCTGCAGAGATACTTTTGGAGTCTCTCTAAGGATTCTCTTGGCACTATGTGCAGCTTGAAATGACTAAATGCTGAAGGGATGTAAGCATGTTCTTGCTCCAAACTGCAAATAATCACAAGTTTGTAATCCTTCCTTGATACAGAATGAAATTTGTGAAACAACTGCTCCACAGCATAACTGACTTCATAACTCAAGAGATCAGCATATAACAGGGTGTAGATCTTCTTGCTAATATTTCCAGTGTCGAGGCAACGTCTTAGAAAAAGTTCCACATGCTCGCACGGAGTGGTTGAACTGCATAGTAGGACTTCATCGTATGATGGCAGTGGGGCATATTCGCTGGCAGAGTAAACACTGAGACAAGTCGTCAGGATTTCTTCTTTAGGGCAAACTATGAGATTGGGACGACCCAAAATCAGCCCTTTTGGCAACTCTCGCCTAATCATATTCTTTTCTTCATCTGGGTGTAAAGGCATGAAATCTTCTTGGTCATCCTCAACCTCATCATCCTCAAAATCCCACTTATTGTTCAGCCTCTCGAGAAGTTTCCCTAAACCTGGGATATCCAGTGTATCCGGGAGGAAGGTCTTCATGTCTGTAATATACTTATCCCAAATGAAATCTAATTTACCTAATCCAAAATCTTTGTCTGAGACATCGTGTAAACTTGTACTTAAGCCCTCCTCAGATTGTGAATCTTGAAATACAAGGTTCCATGTTTTCCACACAGTAGATGTAGAAGACTTAGGGTTGATAAAGGACAGCATCATCAATGCACACTCATCTAAGTCTTCATTTAAATGTTTCAAAGAGAGCTGTTCACAAAGATAGACAATTTGCTCAGCAGTGTAATAATTAAGGAAGTAGTTCTCAGATCTCTGTTTTTCCATAAACTTCCTCCAGTCACTTAGGTACCTTTCCATTATTTTGCAGAGTTTCGGTAGTTGTTCAACCACATTACCATCTATTGCTATTTTTTCAGGAATGCTATTCAAGTTAAAAGCTATAATGATATTTTGATTGGTGAGATGATCCAAACAGTTGATTTTTGCTTCCCAGTGCCTGAATAAGGGGTTTCCAGCAGAAAGAAGATCAAGAAATATCCCAGCTAGTCTCTGAACATGGTCGAAAACCTTAGGAACAAAGGGAAAATTTTTATGGCACCAGAGTCAGCCAACAAGCAGCTCCTAGGGCTGACAAATATCTGACAAAGGCAAACATATTACCTCAGTGAAATATTCAACCTCATTGTTGTGCTCCACCTTCCCAGACATAAGCATGAGTTTGTTTTGTAGATCTCTAACATCTTCTAAAGAATAACAGCGTATCTCCTGTTCTTTTCCATGTCCCTCAGGAACATAAAGTTTTAGAGCAGTTTCCATGCTGATCTGTTAAAAGAAAATGTATTTTGTTAATGTCCAAATGTATTTATGAATATATGTCAGAACATTTTTATAATATTCTAAACACTTCATTTAATGAAACACTTTGTTAAAAGAAAAAATGCAACCCAGTTAAAAGCAAATAAATGCAAATTTATATTCACAACGTAACATAAATATAAACCTTTTTCTGGTTTTGTGCAGTGATGGCATACACTCCTCTTTCATTTATGGCTGTAGCAAAAGAGAGGGAGGACAATTCCACCGAGCCATGACTCTCCTTCACTGACTTTAGCCAATCCAAGTGTCGAGCAGTATCTCTCTAGAGACAGTAGATGAAATGCATAAATTTCTCTAAATCCAAACGTACATGATGCTGTTTACAATTCTCGGTTTTCAAATCAGTTTTAGTTATAATGACTGACCCATAAGCAAAGAAATCTGTGACTTTGTAGCATTTTATTGAATTTACTAACTTTATTATGATTGTTGGCTGATTATTCACTTTTGAATTCAAAATACTTTTAAATTATATTGTGATGTATTAATGGTTTCACTTTCATATTCAGTAATATGTAAACATATTTGTTAACTCAAAAAGTCAGATAATGCTTAGAAACCAATAAAGGTATTGATCTACTACAAACACAGGTGGAGCACATATTCCCTGCAAAAGTAACCTATGAAAATGTAAAACAAAAAAAAAATTTTTAAATTTTTTTTTTTTTTTACAAACAACCACATTGCATACCAGCTTTTTTGTGATGTTGCTGTCACTTTCCAGGGCTTTCCACAGTTTTTCCAGGGCTCTCTTAAAAGCATCAAAATCAGAATCAACACTTAACCCATAAAGCATGGAAGAGTATCCTTGCACGACATCATGGAAACAGGCCACTCGATCGACATCCATAGCATTCTCTCCAGCAGAGATTGTTGCAAGATCAACAAACACTTTAAGCTGACTGATATCTGTGAATATCAGAGTTTTTAATAGTTAAAAAAATAGTATAAATTAGTACAAATCTAAAATTAATTAACAATTTAGTGATATCTGATATCTGAGCTCAGATGTAGTAGAAGGCGCAATTGCTGAACAAAAACCTTGAGATGTTTAAGTAGAGATCTACATTTAAGGCAAAAGACAATAGAAAGGAAAGCTAAGTGCATATTATTTAGCCAAGTAAATGGATTACTTTAAGTTTCATATTTTTTAATATAGAAACTCGAGTTCAATATCCAAAATGTGTCATGATAGATTTAAAAAGAAGAAAAAAAAAATTCCTATGACTTAATCAGGCTACTATTTTACAGTATACATCATAAAAAAGGGTGCAGACATCACATTCCAATTTGATAACATAAATAGATCAAAAATGACAATATCTGTTAGTACTGTCTGTTCAATATAGTATAATGCACTACAGCCTGTTAGTACTGTCTGTTGTATCATAGTATAATGCACTACAGACTGTTAGTACTGTCTGTTCAGTATAGTATAATGCACTACAGACTGTTAGTACTGTCTGTTCAGTATAGTATAATGCACTACAGTCTGTTAGTACCGTCTGTTCAGTATAGTATAATGCACTACAGCCTGTTAGTACTGTCTGTTGTATCATAGTATAATGCACTACAGTCTGTTAGTACTGTCTGTTCAGTATAGTATAATGCACTACAGTCTGTTAGTACCGTCTGTTCAGTATAGTATAATGCACTACAGCATGTTAGTACTGTCTGTTGTATTATAGTATAACGCACTACAGTCTGTTAGTACTGTCTGTTCAGTATAGTATAATGCACTACAGTCTGTTAGTACCGTCTGTTCAGTATAGTATAATGCACTACAGCATGTTAGTACTGTCTGTTGTATTATAGTATATTGCACTACAGTCTGTTAGTACTGTCTGTTCAGTCTAGTATAATGCACTACAGTCTGTTAGTACTGTCTGTTCAGTATAGTAGAATGCACTACAGTCTGTTAGTACGTCTGTTATATATATAATGCACTACAGCTGTTAGTACTGTCTGTTCAGTATAGTATAATGCACTACAGTCTGTTAGTACTGTCTGTTCAGTATAGTATAATGCACTACAGTCTGTTAGTACTGTCTGTTCAGTATAGTATAATGCACTACAGCTGTTAGTACTGTCTGTTGTATAGTATAATGCACTACAGCTGTTAGTACTGTCTGTTCAGTATAGTATAATGCACTACAGTCTGTTAGTACTGTCTGTTCAGTATAGTATAATGCACTACAGTCTGTTAGTACTGTCTGTTCAGTATAGTATAATGCACTACAGCCTGTTAGTACTGTCTGTTGTATCATATATAATGCACTACAGTCTGTTAGTACTGTCTGTTCAGTATAGTATAATGCACTACAGTCTGTTAGTACTGTCTGTTCAGTATAGTATAATGCACTACAGCCTGTTAGTACTGTCTGTTCAGTATAGTATAATGCACTACAGTCTGTTAGCACTGTCTGTTCAGTACAGTATAATGCACTACAGTCTGTTAGTACTGTCTGTTCAGTATAGTATAATGCACTACAGCCTGTTAGTACTGTCTGTTCAGTATAGTATAATGCACTACAGTCTGTTAGCACTGTCTGTTACAGTATAGTATAATGCACTACAGTCTGTTAGTACTGTCTGTTCAGTATAGTATAATGCACTACAGCCGTTAGTACTGTCTGTTAATATATATAATGCACTACAGCCTGTTAGTACTGTCTGTTGTATATAGTATAATGCACTACAGTCTGTTAGTACTGTCTGTTCAGTATAGTATAATGCACTACAGCCTGTTAGTACTGTCTGTTCAGTATAGTATAATGCAGTACAGTCTGTTAGCACTGTCTGTTACAGTACAGTATATAATACACTACAGCCTGTTAGTACTGTCTGTATATAGTATAATGCACTAGTCTGTAGACTGTCTGTTCAGTATAGTATAATGCACTACAGCCTGTTAGTACTGTCTGTTATTATAGTATAATGCACTACAGCTGTTAGACTGTCTGTTACAGTATAGTATAATGCACTACAGCTGTTAGTACTGTCTGTTACAGTATAGTATAATGCACTACAGCCTGTTAGTACTGTCTGTTCAGTATAGTATAATGCACTACAGTCTGTTAGTACTGTCTGTTCAGTAAGTATAATGCACTACAGCCTGTTAGTACTGTCTGTTTATTATAGTATAATGCACTACAGTCTGTTAGTACTGTCTGTTCAGTTAGTATAATGCACTACAGCCTGTTAGTACTGTCTGTTACAGTTAGTATAATGCACTACAGTCTGTTAGCACTGTCTGTTACAGTATAGTATAATGCACTACAGCCTGTTAGTACTGTCTGTTACAGTATAGTATAATGCACTACAGCTGTTAGACTGTCTGTTACAGTATAGTATAATGCACTACAGCCTGTTAGTACTGTCTGTTGTATTATAGTATAATGCACTACAGCCTGTTAGTTGTCTGTTACAGTATAGTATAATGCACTACAGTCTGTTAGTACTGTCTGTTACAGTATAGTATAATGCACTACAGCTGTTAGTACTGTCTGTTCAGTATAGTATAATGCACTACACCTGTTAGTACTGTCTGTTGTATTATAGTATAATGCACTACAGCTGTTAGTACTGTCTGTTCAGTATAGTATAATGCAGTACAGCTGTTAGCACTGTCTGTTACAGTATAGTATAATGCACTACAGCTGTTAGTACTGTCTGTTATATAGTATAATGCACTACAGCTGTTAGTACTGTCTGTTCAGTATAGTATAATGCATACAGCTGTTAGACTGTCTGTTCAGTATAGTATAATGCACTACAGCCTGTTAGCACTGTCTGTTACAGTTAGTATAATGCACTACAGCTTTAGACTGTCTGTTACAGTATAGTATAATGCACTACAGCCTGTTAGTACTGTCTGTTACAGTATAGTATAATGCACTACAGCTGTTAGTACTGTCTGTTACAGTATAGTATAATGCACTACAGCCTGTTAGTACTGTCTGTTGTATTATAGTATAATGCACTACAGCCTGTTAGACTGTCTGTTCAGTTAGTATAATGCACTACAGCCTGTTAGACTGTCTGTTCAGTATAGTATAATGCATACAGCCTGTTAGACTGTCTGTTACAGTATAGTATAATGCACTACAGCTGTTAGACTGTCTGTTATATAGTATAATGCACTACAGCCTGTTAGTACTGTCTGTTCAGTATAGTATAATGCATACAGCCTGTTAGACTGTCTGTTCAGTATAGTATAATGCACTACAGTCTGTTAGCACTGTCTGTTACAGTATAGTATAATGCACTACAGCCTTTAGTACTGTCTGTTACAGTATAGTATAATGCACTACAGCCTGTTAGTACTGTCTGTTCAGTATAGTATAATGCACTACAGTCTGTTAGTACTGTCTGTTACAGTATAGTATAATGCACTACAGCCTGTTAGTACTGTCTGTTACAGTATAGTATAATGCACTACAGCCTGTTAGTACTGTCTGTTACAGTATAGTATAATGCACTACAGCCTGTTAGTACTGTCTGTTACAGTATAGTATAATGCACTACAGCCTGTTAGTACTGTCTGTTACAGTATAGTATAATGCACTACAGTCTGTTAGTACTGTCTGTTACAGTATAGTATAATGCACTACAGTCTGTTAGTACTGTCTGTTCAGTATAGTATAATGCACTACAGCCTGTTAGTACTGTCTGTTCAGTATAGTATAATGCACTACAGCCTGTTAGTACTGTCTGTTCAGTATAGTATAATGCACTACAGTCCTGTTAGTACTGTCTGTTATATAGTATAATGCACTACAGCCTGTTAGTACTGTCTGTTACAGTATAGTATAATGCACTACAGTCTGTTAGTACTGTCTGTTACAGTATAGTATAATGCACTACAGCCTGTTAGTACTGTCTGTTGTAGTTTTAGTATAATGCACTACAGTCTGTTAGTACTGTCTGTTCAGTATAGTATAATGCACTACAGTCTGTTAGCACTGTCTGTTACAGTATAGTATAATGCACTACAGCCTGTTAGTACTGTCTGTTGTATTATAGTATAATGCACTACAGCCTGTTAGTACTGTCTGTTACAGTATAGTATAATGCACTACAGTCTGTTAGTACTGTCTGTTCAGTATAGTATAATGCACTACAGCCTGTTAGTACTGTCTGTTACAGTTTTAGTATAATGCACTACAGTCTGTTAGTACTGTCTGTTCAGTATAGTATAATGCACTACAGTCTGTTAGCACTGTCTGTTACAGTATAGTATAATGCACTACAGCCTGTTAGTACTGTCTGTTGTAGTTTTAGTATAATGCACTACAGCCTGTTAGCACTGTCTGTTACAGTATAGTATAATGCACTACAGTCTGTTAGCACTGTCTGTTACAGTATAGTATAATGCACTACAGCCTGTTAGTACTGTCTGTTACAGTATAGTATAATGCACTACAGCCTGTTAGTACTGTCTGTTACAGTATAGTATAATGCACTACAGCCTGTTAGTACTGTCTGTTACAGTATAGTATAATGCACTACAGCCTGTTAGTACTGTCTGTTACAGTATAGTATAATGCACTACAGCCTGTTAGTACTGTCTGTTACAGTATAGTATAATGCACTACAGTCTGTTAGTACTGTCTGTTACAGTATAGTATAATGCACTACAGCCTGTTAGTACTGTCTGTTACAGTATAGTATAATGCACTACAGCCTGTTAGTACTGTCTGTTACAGTATAGTATAATGCACTACAGTCTGTTAGCACTGTCTGTTACAGTATAGTATAATGCACTACAGCCTGTTAGTACTGTCTGTTACAGTATAGTATAATGCACTACAGCCTGTTAGTACTGTCTGTTACAGTATAGTATAATGCACTACAGTCTGTTAGTACTGTCTGTTACAGTATAGTATAATGCACTACAGTATCTTAGTACTGTCTGTTCAGTATAGTATAATGCACTACAGTCTGTTAGTACTGTCTGTTGTATTATAGTATAATGCACTACAGCCTGTTAGTACTGTCTGTTCAGTATAGTATAATGCACTACAGTCAGTTAGTACTGTCTGTTACAGTGTAGTATAATGCACTACAGTCTGTTAATACTAACCACATTATGTTTACAGGTTAAACCTCAGGTTAAGAACTTACCTGGCAAGGCGTCTTTGACCCACTTAGCAAAGTTTCTGCTATGGTAGAGCTCCTGAAGACACAGCCTGCGACTGTCTGTTATGTCTGCCAATACTTTTTTGGCATTTATTAAGTTGTCATCAATCTGATTTAAGATCGTCTCCCTAAAGTCAGCTTTACTCTGAAAAACAGACAATGTTTAAATTACATTTTACATCTGTGTCTTTTACCCGTAAAATCATTGTTTACATACTGTTCAGCATAAAGAATTATATTACACATTAATAGATTTGCTTTGATAACTCACAACATCAAGCAGTTTGTTTAGTATTTTGAAGTCTCCTTCAGGGCATAGGGTTTCCTTGACATCCATGATGACTTGAGCTGATTCTGCTGCTAAGTGTAGTTCATGGTATTGTTGGATTTGATGGATTCTTTCCGTAATCCACCGCCTATTATCTTTAGGATTTATTTTGCACATGATTTCCAGATCTTTTCGAAGATCATCGTATTCGCCCTTATAGACCTCAAAGACGCTATCGACCATCTCGAAAGTTATAGAACCATTCATCAAGCTGGTGTATATCTTTTGGTACTGAGTGTCGCAAGGCTGAAATATTTTTGCATAGATAACCTCCAGAGTGTATGGCTCCATATCTCTTATTGGCTCTGTTTCATCACCATCATCATCATCATCATCTTGCTCAGTCTGTGAGAGTGTTTTGGCTTGGTTCTCCCAGCACATGGAAAAGATGTAGCTGTCTTTCAAATCATGCAGGCGCTTTGCCATTTTTCTAGTAAGATCGCACAGGCTGAAATATGTGACCAGTCCGGTCACGTCTGAAGAATTATCGTCAAGCTGATGAACTTCCATGAATTCATCCAGGCACATTTGCTCCACATTAACTATGTGTTTCTTTTCAAGCTCCGCAGTATCAACTGTGAATTATTGAAAAAAATGTTTTAAAAAATCCCACAGAAATTAATTGTGTGCCTTCAAGCTATTATTATTATTATTGTTATTATTGTTTCTATAGCATCATTTCAGAAGCAACTATAGAACAGCTGTATAGCTGAATACTTATTCAAGGACTTGTCTGACAGATGCTCTGTGTATATGGAATTTTAGGAGGAGTCTCCAGTGTTAACAAATTGTAACATTGGTTTCATGTCAGTATGACTGCCAGGGATGTCAAAGGCACAAGTTTAAATTGATAACAGGAACTAACATGATTCATGGATGATCCTCTCACATACAGAGCCTCATTAAACTACACCTTGGCCATTACTTCACTAATTCATAATACTGTGCAGTAAATGTGTTACGGGTAGCGATGGACCACTAGGGGGCTCTCAGCAGGGGTTTGTCTTGTCATGTGTGGTTTTGTTTATGTTGGCCATTTGCTGTTGTTAAGCCCCGCCCTGTCCTATTGTGTCATGATGAATGTTCACCTGTGCCTAATGTGTCCATGATTATGTTTCCTATTTATAGTCCTGTCTGTGTCTGCTTTGGTTGCTAGTCCTCGTTTGTATGTAGGCCGAATGTAGTGTCGAGCTTTATGTTTTATGTTAATAAAACCCCTGTCCATGTTGAGCTTCGCGTTTGGCTCTGTTATATCCTGCCGGACACTACCGGCCGTAACAGAAGGACTAGCCTAAACCGAACAGATCCAGCGCGAAGCTTCCGCGAGGAGGTTAGTTTTTTGTTTCCGGGTTTTAATATTTTGCTTGTTTTTGCTTTGAGCTCCGGTTCGGAGTGTGATTTTTTTTTTTATTCCGCCCCTTGCTCCGCCCACGGTTAGGGAATGTAGGAGGGTTCCGGCAGAAGTATTTGGATTTTGGTTTCGCGTAGAACCGGCTCCCGCTTCGTTCATGTTCCTATGAAGGGCGTCGCCCCACGATGTAGCTTCCGTGGGGGGGGCTGCCCCATTTTTAGCCCGCAGAGGGGAGTTCTGGCCAGGCTATGATTTTGGACATTTTTTGGGTTCCGGCTCTCGCCCTACCCAGGTTCCTGTGGGGGGCGTTGCCCCACGATGTAGCTTCTGTGGGGGGCGCTGCCCCGTTTTTGGCCAGTGGGGGAGAGTTCCGGCCAGGAGGTGGACCAGTAAAGTTTTGTTTCCGGCTCTCGCTCCGCCTAGGTTCCGGTGGGGGGCGTCGCCCCATGATGTAGCTTCCGTGGGGGGCGCTGCCCCGATTTTCGCCAGCGGAGGAGAGTTCCGGCCAGGGCCCCGGACCTTGACATTTTTTTATCCTTTTTATGTGCTCCGGCTGTCGCTCTGCCCATGTTCCGGTGGGGGGCGTCGCCCCACGATGAAGCTTCCGTGGGGGGCGCTGCCCCAATCTTCGTTAGCGGAGGAGAGTTCTGGCAGTGTCTGGCTCCCGCCCTCCCGCCCCTTGGGGAGTTTCTGGTTTCCAGCGAAACGGAGATCGTCGCCCTGGAGCTATCGTTCGTCGGTGGACGTCGCTCAGCATGAGTGCTCGGCGGTGGACATTGCTCGGCCCTGCTGCTCGGCGGTGGACGCTGCTCGGCGGTGGACGTCACTCGGCTCTGCTGCTCAGCTGTGGACGTCGCTCGGCGCCTCCGCTCGGTTGTGGACGTCGCGTGGGATCCTTTGGCCTTGTCGTCGAGTCCTGTGCTCCCCCCACTTGTCTTGCTCCTGCTTCTCGCTCCCCCCACGTGCTTCGCCTTGGTCCTCGCTTCCCCCCACTCCCCTTGCTTTTGCTTCTCGCCCCCCCCCCAAGTGCCTCGCCCTGCTTCTCACTCCCCCCACCGGCCTCTCTATGCTCCTTGCTCCTCCTCAGGACCCGTCCTCGGCCCGGACTTTCGGGGAGGGCTATGGTTTGGCGCGTCGGGAGCCGCACCTTTGAGAGGGGGGAGATGTTACGGGTAGCGGGGTTGAGGATGGACCACTAGGGGGCTCTCAGCAGGGGTTTGTCTTGTCATGTGTGGTTTTGTTTGTTGGCCATGTGTTGTTGTTAAGCCCCGCCCTGTCCTATTGTGTCATGATGAATGTTCACCTGTGCCTAATGTGTCCATGATTGTTTCCTATTTATAGTCCTGTCTGTGTCTGCTTTGGTTGCTAGTCCTCGTTTGTATGTAGGCCGAATGTAGTGTCGTGCTTTATGTTTTATGTTAATAAAACCCCTGTCCATGTCAAGCTTCGCGTTTGGCTCTGTTATATCCTGCCGGACACTACCGGCCGTAACAAAATGATTTAGGCTGGTCCTTTTACGGATAAAACAAACTTTTAGCAGAGCAACCAAACTGTCCATGCTCGCTGCTAACTTTCTTGACTGAAAAAAACAAAACCCCCGCTGCTAAATCAGCATCTGCACGCGACCCCCAACTTCACTAATTCATAGTACTGTGCAGTAAATGATTTAGGCTGGTGGCAAGGAGTGAATTTAACTTGTGTTTGAAGTCTCATATTTCTGTTTCTGTTTATGTCTTTAACTAAATAATTTGTCCTCTTGCCTCTGCACAAGGTTCTGCTCTGTTCTGTTTGATTATTATTACACTTTGTATGCTCTGGAACTACATGTAACATAAATTATCAGTTAAAATACCTTTGATATGGTTTTGGAGTTTGGAACACACATGCAGTAAGCGAGCGATGAACTCTTTTTCCTGATAGATGTTCTCAACTTCTTCTTGCCTTTTTCTAAGCAGATTTTTCAGAGCTCTTTTGTCTTTGCACCGACCATCATCACACAAAGCATCTGCAGGGAAGTGTATATCAAGATTTCAATACAATAAAGACCTTGACTAATATCTTACATCATAGCGGCAGTAACATGCATATACTGTATAGTTGCTTTCGGCTGCTCCCTGTTCGGGGTCGCCAAAGCGGACCGACTGGTCCGCACAACAACTTGGCACAGGTTTTACGCCGGATGCCCTTCCTAACGCAACCCTCCCATTTTTCCGGGCTTGGGACCGGCACTGCTGCCAGTGGCTGGGGTTAAGGCATAAAGCTGAATAATTTTTGTCTGTCAGGTTTGAGTGATTACCAATCTGTAGAAGCTCAATGAATGCACCATCCCTCTCCAGGATCTGATTCAAGACCTTTATTGTAATATCTCCTTGGATAAATCGTTGAGTGACACAGATGAATGCAGAGCCTGCTATGGCCATTAACTCTTTGGCTTTGTCTGAGAGTTGATCAATGAGTTTCCCGTTTGCACCTGAGGAAAAACCCGATTTAAAATGCTTTACAAAAAAACATACAAATAAGACTAACAAAGTAGGAGTATGTATCATTCTAAATTCACACCTTGTAGGTGAAAGATTTTGCTTGCTGTAGGCCACGTCAGAAGATGTTGTATTACCAGCTCCTCTCCATCTTGATACTTTCCATCTTCAGTCTTTGGCCAAGATTTTAGTACAATTTCAGATACCAGTTTTCCAAACTTACTTAAGTCGTGGTTTTTGAGATTTTCCAGCAAATGCTTCTCAGATCCACTCTGAGTTGTGAAAACAAGAATGACTTTAAGCTCACATATTTGTGTAGAGAAATGTTTTTCTTTAATTTTTAAAGAAATGGATAAGATCAGTACCTGACACACAGGTGTGACAGCTTCTAATGCACAGTTTTCAAAAGAGGGAATTAATAATGGAAACTTGTATTTCAAGGCCTCTACCTGGTTGCAGTAGATTTCAATCTGATGAATTGGCCTTTCCTGGCAGTAAAATAGTGTAGTGTGTATAAACATGTGGCATAATGGAATCAAATTTTCTGTACATATTTTGCAAGAATTAAACACTATGCAATTACTTACCTGTTTCAGTTTTCCTTCAAACTGATTTAAGAATGTTTTACTCCATTCTGAGCAAAACTCCTTGTTAGCAAAAGGCAGTGAGATCAGCTTATTCCACACCTATTTATCAAAAAGTCACAAGATCACAACTATATTCTTGATTTGTCAGCAATGTGTATGAAATGAATAGACTACCTACTTCAAGTTCCCAGGCAACAGTGAAACTTAAGTATTTGTGTGAGATGTTCAGTAAACTATTAGAGAAGGTGTTTCGGAGCCAGTCTCTCATAGTTCTTTCTGCCTGCACAAACAGCTCCTTGCTCTTCCCACTCTGGGCCTCAGCTGAATCCTTTAAAACAACAACTTGTAGTTGTTTAAAGAAATAGAATACTGGCACTAGATTGGAAAATAACAAATCCCCTCAACCCACACCACCATATGCAAAAAAGAGGCTAGAAGCTGTGCAAGCTAATAAATGACTAAAACATAAAAGTTAATACGTAGAGTTATAAGTGGCACAAATACAAATAAAATCACATATATAAACACTCAATGAACATTTTTTATTCTTTGGCTGTCCAGCAAAAACACTTTCTTGTGCGTTTTCAACTGACATACTGTGTACTTGTTTTGTGTGATATTGTTTTTTCGATATCACAATTTTTTATTTTTAAATATTGTGATAAATCATTTGAATGTACAGAACCAGTATCCTAAAAAAGACAAAAAAAATAGCAATATCCTGTTAAAGGAAAATAGGAGATAAATACTAATATTACTAGATGTGCAGCAAGAGCCTGTAGCAATTGCTAAAAGTCAGGTTAATTGATTCTGCAGTGATCAGAATTAAACAGTTAAAAAAAAAAAGACAACAGCAAATTTTATTGAATCCTTTTACAAATTAGTGATGTAATGTTCATGTGGCCAGCCCTTTCTCTGTTGATATTGCTCAGGTTTAGCAGAAAAGAGACAGCAATAAGAAAAAAGGTAAAACACCATGTTTAATCACCTGCTATTTAACACAATTACCATTGTTTCTAAACAGTTTTGGTACGTAATTGTAACCCTGGATCACAATCTACATCCATTTTCTCTGAGACTTAACCTAATGTTAAATAAATACTAGTCTAAGTCGATCATACAGTGTCATATCAGTCACAACTTCCTCTGAGTTTTAGATATTCCTCCTTGTTCATTTTTTTCATTTCCTGTTTGCATTATATATAGAGCACATGGACACCCAAAAATATTCAAAAACCTTGCTGACTTCTGTATGGAAATTCTGTAAAAGTTTCTATATGTTTTAAGCCATTAATTCTGGAACATTGTTCTTCTGTGTAAATGTGTCGCACTTTTCGGATAGTCCTTGACTAGTTTTATAATATAAAATATAGGATATAAGATATATAATGTCTGTGCCTGTAACCTTGGATATTTTTGTTTTGTGCCTTTCCTTTGTATAACTTGGAATTTTTTTGACAAAGTTTTTTCGAGTCTGTTAATATAATCCTGCACAATATTTCCCTCTGCCTCATTTGGCATATAATATTAGTTTTTATTTCACATAAATTAACTTTATATTTTACATTTAACACTGCAGAAAAATAGGCAGCCCATGTGAGCATCTCCATGCAAGATGAGAGAAGTTAGTTTGGGGAACGGCACATGGCTTCCATGATCTTAATGTTGGAGAGTTAAAACACCTGCCCAAATCATTTGCATTTTGATTGACTCATCTGCCTTTTTATTTGAGAGAAAAAGAGTGCACTTTAGGTATCTTTTTGAGTGATAATCGGTACTAGTGTTCCCTTTCCTGCTAAGAGACCTCGAGGTACAGAGTGCATTAAAGTGCATTATGTTCTGTGCTCTGTGGTAATTTCCATATTTATGGGTCTTTTCCCTTCACAGTGATGAGTTAGATAGTGCTACTGAATGGATGTGTGGAATAATTTTCTAGGCCTATATGCATTTGTGTGATTGTAAAAGGATGAGGTGACATCATGAGTAGTTTTGAACACCATTTCTGTTATTGGTTTAATGAAGTAAGGTTCATAAGAAGGACACATTGTTTGTGTGTGTCTGTTAAGCATGAATAGTCTTTGTGTAGCTAATGAATTAACAGTAACTTTCTTAGTATTGCAAGTCTTATCAAAAACAGATAGTCTGCACAGCGGCGTCCATTGTAACTCCTCTAAAGTTGAAGTTAAAATCAAGGTCAGGTAGTCCACTCAGAGCAGTGTTAGATCTATGGAACAACTGCAGCTAAAGTCTGGGAGAATCAGTGCTTTGTTGAAGCACATTGATAAAGGTTTGGGGAAAATCAAGTTCACCCTAGGTCAAAGCTAAAACATGTTCAAAATACATAAATTAGCTATAAGCTTAGAATAATTAACATGGAAAAGGGATGATGACTGACATACCCATGATGTCTTTTCAACATGAAAATGTTTCACACTGAAAAAATGTTAAAAAACCAAAACATAATGATAGGGATAAGACACCCATTTTATATATATATTTTATATTAAAGCTGAATGGGAAATTAATGTAAAATTAAAATATAATAATGTCCTCGAAAGTCCACAAAAGAAAAATAGGTGGAGTGATTCGACTTGAGGAGTTGACGACTTGAGGAAGCTGATGTCATCATGTGTGATAAGAAACATGGATATAGACACTGAAGTTTGTGGGGTTAATGAGATGTTCCATGTGAGCACCTTGTAATTTGTACTCAGTGCTGACTGCAATAAACCTCATCTCTGTGATCATCCAGTCTGAAGTATTTGGCTTTTTCTTAGTTAAAGTCTGTTCATTAGACCGAATTAGTCGGGTCAGTGTGGTAATGTGGAGTCAGATAGATTAACTTTAGTCTCACTAAAGAGTCTCACTTTAAACTGAATTATTATTATTATTATTATTATTATTATTATTATTATTATTATTATTATTATTTTTATTATTAATGTTAGTGTTTGTTTGTTTTTTTACCACAGATGCCATTTATTCTAGTCAGTTTTACTGTCTTACTTCCACAGACAAAAACAAACAAAATATGCAAGCTAGCAGATTTATAAAAAGAAAATTAACCTGGCACCTCACATACACTCACAGTTCCAACCATTACCCAATACTACAATAGCCAAAATGCAGTTCAACAAGACAGAACAATTTTTTGTCTAGTGTAGTTGCAAAGCTCTGACACAAAATGTGCAATATTCATATGTCCAGTAATGTAATAAAAATGGTAATAAACATCAGGATATCGTGCCAGTTTAAGGTCGCGCAGGGATGATAATATCGACATATTACACAAGACTACCATGTACCCAATTATATATAATAACAAATGCAGTTTCAAAAAACACTAAACTGTCGTTACCACAATATGAAAGTGTGTACATTACACTGGGGGCTGTGAAGTGATAAAGATACACCACCTTGAAGAACCTAGTTAACTTGAGACACGTTACTATCACATACACAGAGTAAGGAAATATTTCTCAAATTAAAAAAAAAATCTTTTACATTTTTAATATATATATTTTTTGGAAACAAAATTATTACCTTTTCAGTGAGATGTCCTTTCAGATCCATGATCAGACTGAAAAGTTTCAAGCACTCCAGAGGAACTTCATAAGTATATGAATGCTTGTAATGTTGACAAACTTTAGCCAGAAGACTGAAACACTTCGTCAGGCAAAGTTCACCGCAGTCTTTGTCTTCAAACCTGATAAACAGAAATGAGATTACTTATTGTTTAATTTTTATTCCTTGTCAGTAGGATATGGAAATATATAAGGACACATAGTAACAATGTAAGGCATTTGCCGAGCATGCAAATCCATCACTTAAATGAATTGTATTTGGAAATAGGTTTATCATTTACATGTTGGTGCACAAGTGTTACATAAAAATTGTCAAGGTTGTCTAATGTGTTTTATGGAGCTCATTATTGATACCTGACATTTTGGCTTTTTATTCTAGCAGGAAGATCTGAAAACAACTGCTTCAGGACCTGTGAAATACATATAAACATCAATCAAAATGCTTTCTCATTCACTTAATTTTAAGCAAAACTTTCATGTAATAGTAAGTTTAAAAAAAAAAAAATAGCTCCATAAAGTATTTGGTTATTTATTAGGTCATTAATCAGTACTAGGACAATCATCAAACTGTCACAAATGTATGTTTGGAATATTATATTTGACAAGTCACATAATAATATGCACAGACAGCATGCCACTATTTCCACACATGAACAGTCCCACTGTTTTACTAGAAAGGCTCAATATTTAATATGAATATTTATTCATGGTAAGATAAACTGAACACATAGAGCAAGTCTGACATTTGCTTTACCTCTTTGTCATGTTGCAACTCTTTAGTGTCCAATCTGTAGTTCAGCATGACCAAAACGTCCAGGATATTCACAGGAGTCAATGTTGTATATTCCGCCAAATTATTCAAACCCAACACACACATCCAGGAACGGACAAGTAACCGATCTATGACAAGCAAATATTTATGGTTCTCCATAACCTTCAAAAGTGCCCTGTACATAAAGGGGAAACAGAGAGCTGTTTATTGTAAAGGAACAATATAGAGTCTTACACAACACAAACAACACACACATATTAACAACATGTTACATTTATCTGATTCACACATTCAATCTTGTAGAATGTCCGGAAAATGAGTGCAAGTGCAAGTGCTATAAGCACATCATCTATTATTTAAAGTATCTTTGCCCTGTGTTTCTTGTAATAGTGTACTAACCTGTTGCTTAGATTAAATTAGCAATAACACATAACAAGGAAATACATAAATCTTGCTATTATGACATAAACATATGATTAAACATTATTTCCAAACACTTTCATGAAAATTTGTCCAGTAAAACACAATTACCTTGAGTGTTGTGAGTCCGTAACACACGCACAAAAGTTTCTGAACCTTTTAAGTCCTGCCCAAACCTCAAACTCCTGTCTAGCAAAGTTCATATTTGGCTCAAATGGTTTGCTGTCTCTCTCCAAAAAATGCAGAAAAGGAAGAACAAGAATCCAGTTGGTAGTTTTTCTGCTAAGGGAAATGTGACAAAACTTTCTGACTGCTTCTGCAAACCTGTTGAGAAAAAAATTAAACATAACCAAGTTTGTCTTTTAAATAATTAAGTGAGCAACAAATATACCTAATGCATGTGGGGAGAAAATGACGATGTGTGTGTGTGTGTGTGTGTATATTCATTCATTCATTGTCTACCGCTTATCTGAACTATTCTCGGGTCACGGGGAGCCTGTGCCTATCTCAGGCGTCATTGGGCATCAAGGCAGGACACACCCTGGACGGAGTGCCAACCCATCGCAGGGCACATGTGTGTGTGTGTGTATATATATATATATATATATATATATATATATATATATATATATATATATATATATATATAT
>JAUCMX010000012.1:8427774-8625274 GCA_033459395.1 Hemibagrus guttatus | reverse complement strand
TGTCTGCTTTGGGTTTTGCAGTAGTTCCTTCCTAAAATGTTCATTCAACAAAAAAACAGAGCTTAGTAAGTGACATTGGTGATGATTAGGGTTGTTTTTTTGTTTTGTTTTGTTTTTTATGAATAACACTTACCTCATTATTATGTGGCCCAAACAATTTTCTGTTCAAGGGATTTTGTTGTTTTTCACCCTGTCCAGTGGTACATTGCAATGTGTGTGTTTCCTCTTTTTTGCTTTCAGTAGTATAGCTGTTTGAAGGCTGCGGAGGAACTGAAGATTGCTGGTTCAAGTTTTGAGATTTTGCTTTCGCAAGATCCCCATGAGAACTAGTGTCAGGTTTTTCAGTGTTACAATCACATGAAGGAGGCAATAATCCAGCTGTGGAAGTCTGTGTTTGACTGCTCAACATCACTTTTGTTTCTTCATTCACACTAGGTCGTGACTTGTTTTGGTCCTTTGTCTTTGGTTGAGTTGCAGATTCTGACAGAGCACAATGTACAGGCTGCAACTCATCATCTGATCTGGGAGGTGAAAAATCATCTGTAGTACAATCTGTCTTTAGATTGTTCATAGGATTAGACTTAGAAGAGATATTGTTCACTTCCATCTCAACATGAACTTCAGTGAGTTTGCACTTAGAGTCTGGCCCTACATTGATCTGGCTGGACACTTCAGATGAAGAGGACCTTATACCAGGTGGTGCTGGAAATGGCTGGGTAGAGCAATCACTCTCTTCATTTCTTGTATGCCCTGGCAAATCCTCGGGACTTGGAATATCTGAAGAGGAAGCTTGATGAGACATTCTATCCTGGACAGGGAGTGATGTCTGTGTGTTTTGGGAAGCTGTATCAATCGACAGCCTAAATGTTTCTTTAGTTGCGTTTTCACAAGACAAACTGGCGCCATCTTGTGGAACATGTTCTTTGATAGTAGAGATTTCATTGTGTACTCTCTCAGTGGCATAACCATCTTCACCTTGATTTGTGGCAGCCAGTGAAGAGGTGAGACCTGTATTTAAAATCCCCTGAAGGAAATAGAGAGCAACATGTTTCCAATAGTTAAATTCTAGGACAGAAGCATTTACATGGTGGTGGTAGCTCAAGTGGCAAAGGCTCTGGGTCATTGACCAGAACCCCCAAGGATGGGATATGCAACGAAAATATTTCACTGTGCAGTAACGTATATGTGACAAATAAAGACAACTTAAAACCATGTTATTGATGACTTTGACGCTAATTACATTATTAGATCTTTTTACTTTGGTGTGACCAACTCTGAAACTCACAAGCAGCCACACTTGCTTTCAGCTTTTCACCTCTTGCGAAAATATTTTGAATGTTAATAACAACTATTAGTATGTGATGGCAAAGAAACACAATAATTTATCTATACCCTAAATCAATGTGAAAACTGCATACTGTAACAGTCAGATCAATTAATGTGGCTTAGTCTTAGATAGAGATATGAACAATTGGGTAATGGATTATTTTTGCCCCCTTGTGCTCATAAATATCTAGACACTATCAAACCTATAATAATTCAGTTCTGCCAGTATGCAAGGCTCTGGCACTGCACTATAGTATGAGAAAAAGTGATGACAATGGCTGAATTTACTACTAAAATGACACAAGGGATAAGGTAAAAGAGCAGAATAAAGTCTCCATTAACTTTACTATATTTACTATTTATTTCTGATTCTGTTAAGTTAGGACCCAAATGCTATATATAGTATAATTCAAAACTGTTTACCTCTCCAGTGCTGTGCTCTGAGGATGAATTGGCATCAGTGCCTGCATGTGGTTGGTTTTGTTTTCCCTCTTGTTCTTGTTTGTCAAGTTGTTCTGGGGGATTTCCGACTGCAAAGGGACATCGTTTATGTACGTATAGGCTTACATTACAATATATTACTTATTAATGCTCTGATTTGAATCCAGTCTTTTGTGTTGCTGTTTTTTTTCATTATTATTATTCACAAGCATATAAACACAAACAAATTCAGAATCCATGAACAAAGTTCAGCGTATCACAAATGTATCCCATTACACATTAGCCTAGGTGTGTTACAGGAAATTCATGAGTCCTTGAATGTGCCACAAATGTCCGTGCTGTTCTTATAGGATGCAGTATAAAGCTTTAAACTCTTAAAGAGTCACATATTGAGGCTCTAGCCTATATATAAATTTCAGCTAAACGTAGTGAACAAAATTAAGAGGAGATTTTCATGCGTCTCCCCAAGGTGATTTCCTCATAATACATTTCTTATAGTTTACGATTTAATATCAGCAAGGCCTATATATTCTGTTTAATATTCTGTTGAATTTATGAAGATGAAGTGAATTAGTTTCTGCGGTGTAAATATCACAGAAGCATACCTGCAGTGTTAGCTGTCTGCGTGCTCAATCTGTGTCCGCACTCGGGGCAGAAGCGGAAAGACGCCTTTAAAGCGTACCCACAGTCTGGGCACTGCATCTCCAAACCAAACAAATAAAAACCTGTAGCTCGAAAAGCGACTACGATTAAAATCAACTGGGGTAGATAAAAAGAAAACCTAACTGCACTGGATGGACTGACATACTTGCACACAAAGTGTTGTCCATTCACAGCTTTACAAGTTTAAAATCTGATGTGGCGCACGACAGCTTTAGTGTGCCTTGTGATCCACAGGCAGAGAAGCTCTGATAGCAAGGCTGGGCGGAATTGTGACGACAAAACTACAATTCTACATAGTATGCCAAACTAGCACAGCGATGAAATGGACTATATATCAGCCATACTGTTTAGTAGGGTAGTAGGCTAGCTTAAATCGTAGTCTAAGTTTCGATTTCCACAGATATGACAGCTTGCTTTTGTTTCCTGCTTCTTGGGTGTAGACTATTTGCACACGCAGTAGGGCTTTTAACCAGATCACACTAATAGTCAAAGGGAAAATAAAACCTATGTACACTTTAAAAAGACACAATTAACCAACTGACTTTGATAATTTATGAAAATCTTTCTGTTGCCAAAAAAATGGAAGTAAACAATTGTATAGATTGAACAATTGTATAAAACGAAGACTCCCTTCAGTGGAACTAAAGGGCCAAAACCTGTTTCATCATCAAAATGCCCCTGTGCACAAACGAGGCTCCATAAAGTCAAGGTTTATCAAGGAAAACCTAGAACGACCTGCACCTCGACCCCAGTGAACACTTTTAGGATGAACTGCAGCAGGTCTCCTCACCTGACATCAGTGAATGACGTCACTAATGCTCTTGTGGCTGAATGGACACAAATCCTAGCAGCCATGTTCCAAAATGTAGTGGAAAGATTTTGATTCCTGAACAAGTGATTAAAATATATATGAAGACTATTCTTCGTTCATAAAACACGAAAACTGTTAAGATCATATTCAGGCATAACATTATGAGCACTGAGAGGTGAAGTGAATAACATTGATCATCTCCTCATCATGGCACCTGTTAGTGGGTGGGATATATTAGGCAGCAACATTTTGTCCTCAAAGTTGATGTGTTAGAAGCAAGTAAAATGGGCAAGCTTAAGGATTTGAGCTAGTTTGACAAGGGCCAAATTATGATGGCTAGATGACTGGATCAGAGCATCTCCAAAACTATAGCTCTTGTGGGGTGTTATCGGTCTACAGTGGTCAGTATCTAGCAAAAGTATCCTTTAAGTCCTGTTAGTTGCAAGAATAAGTTTACAGGTAAGTGTAAAGGATCTACTGCTAGCATCTTGGTACCTAATACCACAGCACACCTTCAGGGATCTAGTGGAGTCCATGCCTCGACGGGTCAGGGAGGTTTTGGCAGCACAAGGGGGACCAACACAATATTAGGCAGGTGGTCATAATGTTATGCCTGATCGGAGTATACAGCTTATATGATTTTTTAAAACTTATTTCCGTAACTGTTAGTTCACCCCATTACTACGTGTTCTCTTTTTTGTATTATTGTTGGTCTTAATTCGTCTGACTTTGACAGAGTGTTTGTTGTACTTTATTGAAATTCAATAAATATGGGGGGGGGGGAACAAACACAAAAACAAGAGAAAAAAAACAAAAAAATTCCCTGACGTCTGCGCAATGCGTCTGCAAAAGCGCAGGCGCTGCGTGTGACGTAAGCGCGGGGCGACCAATGGCAGTGTAGATGTACGCAGGAAATTTGCGCAGTTGCATCGTGAAGGGTGCAGCCATTATTTTTTGCTGCTTCACTCTTAATTGCACGTTGTAGAATAAAACAAGGAAGAAATAATAGTACCGCGTATATTTTACTAAGCTCTTTCTTAGCTCTTGCTAAACTAGGGCACTTTTAAGGGAAGTAGACGCGGGAAGCCCGAGGACAGTGTAGGTGTCTGTTTGTGCGTAGTTTTTAACACCCACCATAACACGGAACCCTAACATTATTAACACGCAATATTTGAGTCCCAGTGCAGTGATGGACGTATCGCTGAAAATCGAGTCATCTGAAAGTATTATGCCTTCATCCTGCGATGAATGTCCAGCTGCAACTGAGTCGACTGCGAGCAATTCTTCTGTAATTGCAGCTCATCATGTCGAGCAGCTTAAGGAGCCGACCCCTGTGTTACTTTGTGAGTGGTGCTGGTTACACTTTGTCCAGTAGTCACGAAAACAGTGTTGCATTTCAGATTCTACAGAAATCATTGGTTTAAATACTTGTCATTATTAGCTGCCATAGTGACCCTGTTGCCTTTTTTTAATACTATGAAGCAAAATAAATCTCTGTCTCTAATTGTCTTTATGTGTTCGTGAATTGCAGACCCTATCAGTATAAACAGTGGTGTATCTGTATTTAGAGACCAGAAGGTATCCCATGGTGAGTCTTTTCATATGGGTATATTTAATACATACATACAATATCAACACATACTGCATGCATTACGTAAAACCATGAACATGTAACTAAAATATAACAAAGTGTATTAGTATTACTTTATTACTGTCACTCAAGATGCATCTATATCGATATCAGGTGTCAGTCTAATCCCACACTCATTTACTTATACTTGTAAAAATGCCCTGATACCAGCATCCGATATGACATAAGCCTAGTGCATGTTGCAGGATGATCTGGATGTGTTTCACAATTAGTTATAATAAAGAAAAGCACACTGTGCTCTCTGAGGAGTATTTGACTATAATGCTTACAAGAGTAACCTGATAAAACACCAAGTGTGAGGTTGGTGACATGAACGCACAGAACAATTATCTCAAATGTGGTCATGAAAAAGAAGTGCACACAAAAGTTGAGGTAAGTGTTGAGGAGTAAAGTGTACATTCAGAGAAACTTTACTATTTTAGCACTTAGATTCTGTGATCACTGAGATGCCTTGTGATCACCTTGCATTAATTTTTAATGACCACACTTGCTGTTACCTCTTTGCATACTCATTTGGGTTAACCTTGCACTCTCTCTTTTAAAGATACTTAGGGAACAGTATCAGTATTGACAAGTACCATGAGACATGCACTCATACTCTGTTGGGAAAAAAATGATGCCATAATACTGACCAGTATATACTTTTCATAGTTGTTAGCAGGGATGAACCAAGAAAAGGTACTGCAGCACGGGGCTACCCTGAAGCTGTGTCTACTTCATCCGAGTTTACCCACCGTGCTATTGTGCACCTCATTGAAGCGATGCATCGTTGCTGGGACATATATGGATCCCATGAACGCTCTCGACTCTTCCAAAATGTCCAGAGTGAGCTGGAGAACCTTGGCCACTCACTGCCAGTAGAAAAGATCAGAAGAAAATGGAACAACCTCATTGTCACCTACAAGAGAGTAAAAGAGCGCAGCAGGTTGGGCAGAGGCCAGGCCAAGACATCATGGGAATACTTTGAGGTATGTTGAATTAGATGGGACACTGAATTAAATTATTACTAATAATTATACTATTATATTATACTATATTATAATAATTATATAATTCGTTTTTTTTTTTTTTTTTAAGTTTTTCATCTTCTAATTTTATGTTACTTCACATAACAGATGATGGACAAAGTTTTAGGAAAAACAAAGATCAATCAGAGTGACCCAGCCACTCTTGTTGGTTATGCAACCACCGCTAAAACAGCTGTGAGGTCTGAAGAACATCAGCCGCACAGTATGTCAGTCGCTGCAGTGGCCACCCCGTGTTTGCTCCCTAGTGGCCTCTTCACCACCCCTTCCCCAATTCCTACGTTGGTGACATCCCCATTGCTTTGTAACACATCCCCAAAACCAAATCCAAGCCATGTATGCAGTACAGACACTTCCATGCCCACTCTTTCCCCCAAACCTGCTTCGAAAATCACAAGGCAGCCCCTGAAACGAAGGTTTCGACATCTTCAGCTCGGCTCAGTGGCCTCCCGCCTTGCCCAGCAGCAGGGGCATGCAGGTGAGCGTACTGCCCTTCTTCGCAATTTCATCAGCAGTCATGAAGAACGTGCACGCCTGGATGAGCAGCGCCAACGCAAAAAGGATGCCCACAAGCGGCGCCAGGAAAGAACACTGGGTAGCATGGCTGAATCGATGGGCAGGATGGCAACAGCCCTGGAGTTAATCTCATCCAAGCAAGACACCATCATTGCCCTGCTCCAGAGACTGTCTGATAAGCATTAAGAAACAAATCCAAAATATGATTTTATTAGATGCAAATGGAACTATGTATATGTGTAGTGTTGTTTTTGCATTTAATATTAGTTATTAATTACAAGTAAATATAAAACTGTTACTGAAAAGCTGTAGAAAAGCTGTAACAGGGTAAAGCGTTTTTTCTTTTCTTAATTTTGTTAAGCATACTACATTTTTCACTGCAGAACTGCAACCAGTCACCACCTTATAGTGTTCTGATATTTTATTCAAGATATATGTGATTAGAATAGTTTCAGCAATATACATTATGCATATAATGTTTTTGGCTAAGCTTACCTTGTTTACTTTGAGCTAATAAGTAAGGTTGAGCTGTAACTCAATGTGAGTAGAGCAAATAAAAACAGAAGTTATTGATTTTTTTTAAATATTCATGTCCGTTATTTCACGTGTTTAGAGTATTTATCCATAATATCCATTCATCCATAAAAGAAACATTTTAAGTGAAAAAGGCTTTTCAGCTAAATAAATGACGCATCTTTACGACAAAAAGGAAAGCATTAGGACTAATAAATTTTACAATAACTATTAAATACATGAAATCATCTAATTATTCCAAACACATTCCTTGAAACCTAAGTAAGCATTAGACGGTGAAAAAGTGAAAAGAAAGACATTTGTGAAAACTGAAGCGACGCTGTGACGTATGCTTCGTGACTGACGTCAAAAAACGGTTCTGATACACGTCCGATGGGAACTGACCTTAAAAGCGTATAAGGAAACTAGGTCTCTTGAATGTTTGGTATAAGACTATTACATACCTACACTTGCATGTAACAATTGCATGTAATGACCGCGTGGCCTAATGGATAAGGCGTCTGACTTCGGATCAGAAGATTGAGGGTTCGAGTCCCTTCGTGGTCGTTTTTTTTAATCTTTATATATTATTTATATATTTTTATAAATTCCTAAACTAAAACCGCCGGAATCGTGGCGGTACGTATTTCACAAAGAATATAACGTCTGACGATGCAATTTTTTTTAATCAACATACCCAAATGGTATTCTAAACAATGGTTTTAGAATGTGTTTTGTGCTGTATCGCCGCGCAGCAGAGTGGCGCAGCGGAAGCGTGCTGGGCCCATAACCCAGAGGTCGATGGATCGAAACCATCCTCTGCTAATCGCTTTTCGTTACCTGGAAATCTTATTCCAAATAAGAAAACATAAATATGTGTACCCAACTGAGGCAAGACGTGTATAGTTGCCAGCCAATCAAATTTTCTGCTGCTGTCCCAGGTGCTAAATTCACGTCACAGCTAATTCACATTTATTAAAACTTTTGTCAGGAAATATGTTCGAATCCCACTCAACTGAGTGAAAAAATTGCTGCAATTCTACAAAAATCGATGCACACAACTTTGTGAACTTTAAGCACATTTAACAACTGTTAAATGCTCTTGTGCATTTGACCAGTCCTTCACAGCTAGTGGTTTATCACCTAGGAGTGACTGATTGATTAAAGTGTAAAGGGCAGTGGGCCATCAGAACCATCACAGGCAAATACATAAAAGCACAAATGACATTATCATTAATAATTTAACCATTAAATCAGCCAAAGCTGTTTCATAGAGCAAAAACTCCCAATAGGACAAAACTAATGTCATTTAAAAATACTGTAATAGATGTAAACTGATAACACTACAACAGCAATAATGAAAAAAATTCATTCGTTTAATTTGTAATTAACCAGTGACGTGGTAAACAGAAAAAAAAAACAATCGCATGCATGCTCACATATCACAATGAAAACACCAAGAACAAACACAAAAAAACAAAATACACAACTAAAACACCACTGTTTATTCATTCACCAGACAATAAATACAATAAAGTATGATAAATAGCTAAATAACGAGAGAGATCATCACACAAAACACAAATTTAAGTCACTCGTTCATGACCTAATGGTATAACATGTAAACTATGCAATACGCTAATTATAACGTTTTAACATATAATTAGTTGATTCTGAATTAAGGTATTTACTAGAACCAAAACACTTACATAACACAGTAATACTGTTAAATAGATATTATCAGTTTTGGGTTTATATATGTGTGGTAACAGAAGATGATTCTTCTATCAGTTTAAATGTCAGACATTTGGCCAGCAGCTGTTGGCCACTGCCTAAATGGCAAAGTAAAAATGGAAGAGAGGCCCATATGCAAGATTCAAAGAAGCACTGCTTTATTAACATAAACACAAGACATGGGGAAAACTAACTTAACTACTAAGACATGACATGACACTAAACTAAAACCAAAATACCAAACATAACAAGAACCAGTACATGGACACGACACTAAACACTAAACAATGACCGATGAAGACAGATACAAAATTATTATTACAGGTGATTTGGCAGGAATTAAACAATAGGGAAGGTGTGGCACAAGATACATACAAACAAGCAGGCTTCCAGGATTCACCCGCCAGCGCCCTCTCCAGGTCTGGCAAGGAACTGTCCAGCTGTTCCTGACATCACGCCTGTTTGCGAACTGTACAGATCGCAAGAAACATAAAAATGCTATTACGGGAGCTGCCAGTTGAAGAAAGGTAGATAATACTTTCGGGTAATGTCTTCTTCTTCTTCTTTCGGCTTTTCCCTTCAGGGGTTGCCACAGCGAATCATCTCTCTCCACCTATCCCTATCTTCTGCATCCTCAACACTTGCACCCACTAGCTTCATATCCTCATTAATTACATCCATATACCTCCTCTTTGGCCTTCCTCTTTGCCTCCTGCCTGGCAGCTCCATGTCCAACAGTCTCCTACCAATATACTCACTCTCCCTCCTCTGAACATGTCCAAACCATCTTAATCTGGCCTCCCTAACTTTGTCCCCCAAATGTCCAACATGAGCTGTCCCTCTGATGTACTCGTTCCTAATCCTGTCCAATCTTGTCACTCCCAAAGAGAACCTGAACATCTTCAACTCTGCTACCTCTAGCTCTGACTCCTGTCTCTTCCTCAGTGACACTGTCTCTAAACCATACAGCATGGCCGGTCTCACCACTGTCTTGTACACCTTCCCCTTGATTCTCAGTAATTCTCAGAAATTCGTACTGACGATTCGCATGGTTAAATTTGGCAATGTTTTACGCCGGATGCCCTTCCTGACGCAACCCTCTCTATTTATCCGGGCTTGGGACCGGCACAGAAGTCACTGGACTGTGACCCCCATGGCTAGATTAAACACCTTTTTACTACACAGGAGTTAAAACTTGACTCATTTTGACAACAGGAATGTTTCTGTAGACTACCAGTTGCCATTTCAAAACTGATTACAATGTTTAATTCTTGTCTGTGAGATTCGAACTGGTCAGTCTTGATGGTATGGGGACTTGAAGTTTATGTGAATTTTTCGTTAAAAAAAAAAGCACGTTTTTTTGAGAAAAATTTCAAAACAAGCGCGTATAAATCACACATGGCACTCTATCTCTCCTTTACTTTCTTTCTTTTTTTTCTTCTCCTTTTCCCCTCCTTCCCATTCTTCCCTATGTTTTCCCCCTCTTCCCCACCTGAAAAAGACTATTTGGCCCAGCGGATTACACCGAGATTTGAAGTTGAATCGCTGGATTCTGTGGGTGGGTTCAGTCAACCAATCAGAGCTCACCCTTTCCATCTTTCTCAGCAAATCACATCAGCCCTTTCCATCTTTCTCCCCCAATCCCTGTGCTGCAAAGATGGACGGGCCAATCCCTATGCTGCAAAGATGGACAGACAAAGATGGCAGCGCCCATAGCGAGCCAATCGAATCTCTCACGTTTCCATCTTTCTCTGGCAATCGTGTTCGTTCACAACGATGGACAAGCCGGTGGAAAAAGATGGATGGGCTAATTAAATCATGCGCACCAAGTGTCGTGTCATTCAAGTCAAGTGCGTTCGCTTATGTACAGTGTTTCACAGCGGCAATGTAGCAAAGTGTGTGTTTTGAGCTATTAGAATTGTGTGCTCTGGGGGCGCTCGTGAGCAGTCATGGAGTAGGTAGTGTTTTGGGAAAGCTCCGCAAAATGTTAAGTTTATTAGATTTCTGGGCATCTTATTTTCTGAAATTGGCACTAAGGCATTCTGTTTTGATATCTCTTCTATTTATGCAACTTTATTTTCGTTACTGTGGTACATAAATGGCAAAAAGTCTGCGACAATACACCTACATGGGGAGGCGTATTGCGAGTATGCCTAGTGCCTTGTGCAACGATCAGAAATCGCCAGAAAAAACAAACTGAAATGGCGGATATGAAAGCAGACATCCTGTCACTGATGAGGAATGATATCCCCACGCTGCTTAGGGCAGAATTAAAAACTGTTCTTCCAGACGAATTCAACAGCATAAGGTCAGAATTGCATGTCGTTAAAACTGAGGTTGTCGGTAACATCTCGCTACTGAGCTTGGACTTGGAAACTATGAAAAAGACAGTAACTGATATGGAACACGGGCTATCTGTGTGCTTGGATGATGTAACCTCATTACAGGCATCAGTGAATAAACTCGAACAGGTGAAAAGGCTGTTGCGACTCTGCAGGACAAATGCATTGATTTGGAGGGGAGTATGCAGAGGTCAAACATCCGTATAGGATGCAGAGGTCAAACATCCGTATACTGAATGTGGCAGAGGAGCCAGGTTCGAGTTCTCCCGCCTCGGTCTCAAAATTGTTGAAAGATGTTCTTGGCATGGATGAGGAAGTGCTTTTGGACAGATCACATCGCGGCCTCCAGCCAAGGCAACCTGATGGCAAACCTCGGGAAATCGTGGCCAAGCTACATTATTACAGTGAGTGTGTCGAGATTCTCTGCAGAGCCAGGGTAGCAGGACCCCTTCAATTCAAAGGAACCACAATTTTCATATTCCTAGATCTTCCTCCCAGCATAGCTCACACACGATCTGCGTTTAATGATGTTAAGAAACTGCTTCGAGGCCGAGACGGAGTGCGCTATGGCATCTTCCACCCAGCAATGCAACATAACCGGCATTAAACTCGTTGAGACCAGACATACTAGACAGCTAAAGGACAATGCTACATAAAAGACATTACATTTGCAGAGAATAGATTACACACTCTTTACCTGTGTTTTGACATTTTTTTCTTTTTCTGTCGTACACAGCTGATGAATAGATTACATAATTTTATACTTATAGATGTATGGCATAATGTTGCAGAAAGTCATATTTATTTGTTGCTGTTTTTTGTCAATTTTTCTTACACATTAGTGAAATGACCATAATGCCTTTGGATCAAATACTGAATGTAGGTTATACGCTCTTTATCTTTGTTCGTGTTAGGAGCGCCTGCTACACTGTGATTTCTCTGTAACACTTAAATGTGTGGATGTACTTTCACTGGGCTTGGGGATCACTCTGTTCTGTTGAGTGACAGGGGGTGGGGTTTAACTGCACCAAATGCATGTCTTACGTTTTCTTCAACTTGTTCATTTTCTGTTATGAAGGAGAGATTACTGTTATACTTTCAGATCCTTTACTGTCTTGATTTGATACTGGTAATTGTCTTTAATTATGTCAGATAATCAAAAGGTGATGAATACAACTAATAGGACAATAGGCTGCAATATAAATTTTATTAGTTGGAATGTTAAGTCCTTAAATCACCCTGTTAAGCCTTAAAAAAGTACTTATGCATTAAAAAAAAACCTAAAAGTAGGGATTGCCTTTCTTCATGAAACTCATTTATGTAAAACAGATCACTCCAAGTCTGAATGGGTAGGTCAGTTATATCATTCTACTTTCAATTCTAAATCTAGAGGCATGGCAATTCTTATTGAAAGAAACATCCCGTTTGAGGCCGCGATGGTTGAAGCAGACGCTGCAGGTTGTTTTGTCATTGTAGTTGGTAAACTTTGCAATGTATCAGTTGTTCTAGCCAATGTGTGTGCACCAACCTACAACAACAGCCTTTTTTTTCACAAACATGTTCGCTAGGTAACCAAATCTAGACACACATTATTTGATATTAGGAGGTGATATGAATTGTGTAATGTCCTCATTTTTAGACCGTAGCTCTGTCAAAACTTCTATTCCATCCAAGTCCAAGCTGATGCTATTAAACTATTCATTTACCTATGCAGTATCCGATGTATGGCAATTGTGCAACCCTGGATCTAAGAGTTACTCTTTTTTCTCACCTGTCCATCAGACATACTCACATATAGACTATTTCTTCCTAGATAAGAATCTTCTCCCTTTGATTAGTTACTGTGAGTATCATGCCATTGTCATCTCGGATCATGCCCCTCTATCATTGACATTGTGCATGCCAGTAACATACGAAAGATATCGTCCCTGGTGCTTGAATACCCTGTTGCTTTCATATGAAGCATTTGTTAAATTTATGTCTTCTAAGACAAAAACATTTCTTGAAAAAAATCAAACACTGGAAATGTCTTTTTCAGTTATATGGGAAGCAATGAAGGCTTATTTGAGAGGAGAAATAATATCCTATAGTTTCCTCATTAGGAAAACACAAATAGCCAAGCTTGAGGAGTTAACAAGTGCTATATAAAAGTAGATGCTAACCTGGCCCTTAGACCAACACTCACTTTAAACAAACAAAGACTAATGCTTCAAACGGAATATAATCTTTTAAGCACTAAGCATATTGAGAATTTGATAAGCAAAACATGGTATAGAAAGGCAAAAGAAAAAACCCAAATAAAGGATAAATTAGGCAATAAGTACACTGACCATTTACAAATTAATCATTGTTTTTATGAGTTCTACTCAGAATTGTATACCTCTGAATCCCATAAGAATAAGAATTTACTCTCCTAATTTTTTTATAAAATTAATATTCCTTCAATTGATGGTGAGAATGCAGCTGAACTTCAAACCCCTTTTTCAGCTGATGGAATGAGTGCCTCAATAATGTCAATGCAAAATCTCTGGGCCCTGATGGGTTTCCAAGCGAGTTCTATAAAAAATTTAGGAACGAATTATCTCCGTTGTTATTAAACATCTTTGAGGAATACTTTGCCACCAACTATACGACAAGCCGTCATTTCGCCTATTTTCAAGAAAAAGAAAGATCCTCTTGATTGTGGCTCCTATCGTCCTATCTCCCTCACAGAATTTAACTTTCACACTGCCTATTGTCTTTATAGACACTGTTCAGAACCAACAGTGGGCAGGTCAGAGGCAAAGATGACCAAACAACAACAACTAAGCTGGTAAAAATGGAAATTGTGAATGAAACCTAGGCATTTTTAAAATAATAACTGTAGAATTTGTTTATTTTCAGCAGGTTTTCTACTACTGAGTCTTCAGTGAAGTCTTCAATATGTCCAAGCCTCAAAAATCTCATAATAATCTCTCCTTACCAGAGGGTATGTATAGAAAAGACACAAAGACAACTGACAGTGTTTTTTTAATTTTTTTATTAACGTTACAGATGAGTAAATGTCCAGTGCAGGCCTGTGGACAGTCAGACTTTTTTTCCCCAGATTCTCCCACTCAAGTTATTGACAATTTGCTATGTAAATATCTCAGTATATAATATATCTCAAATATCTCACCTAAACACTTCAGCCATTGCTTAAATTCTACTGCCATAAATGTAGACTGTTAATGGATATTTTATTCATCATGTAATTTTAGGCATACTGGGGCAAGCTGGTACTGTTCCCATCAGGCCCAGCACTTCTGGACATAGCCAGTACAAGGGCAGAATTTACTGTCCAGTGACAGAAACAATGACAAAAGAACAGTGGCTCAAAGAAATAAAGAAAATATAGATATGTTGCATATAGTTTTTGTATTCTTACAAAGTTATGTATATTTTATATGTAAACATTTGATGTTTTGTTTATAGTTTAATATATTGCTATTTTATAATTTGTCCCTTGCATTTATGGTTAGGGTACATGTAATGTATTATTTAAATTGTATTTGCACATTATTCAATTGCTGCTGTTGCTGTTTTGCACATTTTAAACTGCCACCAACTGCTGCTATAAGTATATGTTTACAAGAACCCACTTGTTTGCAGTTCTCCTATTTTTCACATTGCACTGCTACCACTGAAGAATGTATACTGGTCGGCTGTCTTTATTGTGTATTTTGTGTATCTGTCCTGTACTGTTTTGTTTTGTATTGTCTGTTTGTGCTGTCTTTTGTCTTGCACTGTTTGCACCAAGTTGCACATGTTGCACTTTATGTAACTAGGACAACTTACTTTCTGTCCTTAGCTCTGTGTTGTTTTGTAGCTATATGTTATCTTTTTCTATGTAGCTCCAGGGTCCAGGAGAAACGTTATCTCATTTCACTATGTACTGTGTCAGCTAAATATGGTCGAAAATGACAGTAAAAGCTTCTTGACTTGCCTTGATTTGAATGTATTCTTTGTTTAATCTTTATTAATATGTTTTGGGATGTTATTGCATATTTAGGTGTGTGCTTTAACATATATATTTAATAATATAAATATTGATAGGTTTTCATTTATAGATTTCTATACTTTGTCACTGTTTTATAATAATTTATCACTTATGTATATTGTTATGGCGTGTGTCTTGTGCTGTATTATTCTTATCTTTGTAAAAAAAAAAATACTATTTTTAATAGTACATATGTATAAATAAGCCATATTTTGCATATAATTAAATAATCAAAATCAACTAACTACACAGGAATCCTGACAGCAGGAATGTTTCTGTAGACTAACAGTTGCCATTTCAAATGCAATGTTTAATTCTTGTCTGCGGTGGGATTCAAACCGTGTCAGTCTTGATGGCAGAGGGACTTGAATTTTTTGTGAATTCTGCGTAAAAAAAGCAGGTTTTTTTGAGAGAATTTTCAAAACAGGCGCATACAAATCACACTTGGCACTCTTTCTCCTTTACTTTCTTTCTTTCTTTTCTTGCATGCTGGGCCCATTACCCAGAGGTCGATGGATCGAAACCATCCTCTGCGAATTGTTTTTCGTTAAGGTAAAAATATTACTCCAAATAAGAAAAATCTTTTAAACATGTGTACCCAACTGATTAATGTTATGGCATAGTATATAAAAATATGCAATACGGTAATTATAACGTATTAATCGTTATTTAACTTTGAATTAAGGTTGCAAAATATAGTTTTCACAAATATTTATTTACTAGAACCAAAACAGTTACATAACACATAGTAATACTGTTACATAGATATTATCACTTTTGGGTTTAAATATGTGTGGTAACAGAAAATGATTATTCTATCAGTTCAAATATTAGACATAGGCTATAAAAAGGTACAATATTTACAACTTCAAATGTAACAAAAATATATGAATTATAAATAATAATTATATAATTTTTTTGGGCAGGCGGGGACACGGTGACTAGCACGTGCCTCAACCCCCAGGGTTGGGGGTTCGATTCCCACCTCCGCCGTGTGTGTGGAGTTTGCATGTTCTCCCCGTGCCTCAGGGGTTTCCTCCATGTACTCCGGTTTCCTCTCCCGGTCCAAAGACATGCATTGTAGGTTGATTGGCATCTCTAAATTGTCCGTAGTGTGTGATTGCGTGAGTGAAAGAGAGTGTGTGTGTGCCCTGTGATGGGTTGGCAGTCCGTCCAGGGTGTATCCTGCCTTGATGCCCAATGACACCCAAGATAGGCACAGGCTCCCCGTGACCCGAGGATAGATCGGATAAGTGGTAGACAATGAATGAATGAAATCAATTTAGTCAAAGTTAACCTGTCGTGCTTGCTTTGTTGAAGAATGGATCTTTTTCTGTTTCAGCCTTTCTAAATTTCTTTTCTCTAACCTGTGGAAAAATAGAGAGAATAAATAAATGCATAGGCAAATATACAGTGGCTTGCATAAGTATTACTGCCATGTTTTGTGGTGTTGCAACCTAGGAATGAAATGGACTGAACCGGGATAATATTATCCCTCTGTACATCTACACACTGTAAAGGTTGCTGTGAAACTTCAAAATTAATTCTGCTGTAATGAGCCGTCATCAGAAGTCATGCCTGAATGCAGTTAAATGCCCTCAATGTAAATACATATATAATGGATGAAACAGCATCATGAACACTAAAAAGCTATCAAAACAAATCTGTGACTGTTCTGAAAAAGCATAAATCAGGGTTTGGATATAAAAAATATCCCTTCTATGAGATCCAGGGGAACAAAATTAAATCTGTTATTTAAAATGTAAAAAATATGGCACAACAGCAACTCTGTTTAAAGGAAGCTGTCAAACAAAGGTTAGTGACAATTAAAGAAGGCTTTAATCAGAGATGTAATCAAAAGGGGGCTAAATATTCACACAGGGCACAGTAAATTCATGAAAATTATTCCAGTATGTTAATGAATGGTTATTTTAATTGGTTTGATTTCACTAACAATTTTATTAGCCTTTTTCAGATTCACCTTTTAGCCCTCAGGGCAATATCGTCTGCTGATGGCTCCGGTGGTTGCTGACTAGCTTCACTAATAATCTCAGAGATTTTCTGTACACAGTCATCCAGGTTTCTCTGTTGGCTTCTGCTAACCTCTGAAGTTATTATTAACTCACCAGCTTTACTGATCCGAGTTTTATTCTGTAAATGCAGGTAAAGATAGAGCAAAGGGTAAACGAATTAACTTTTTTTCTATAAATCAACATACTCATTATTGTGATGCACAGACGTGAGCAATGTGTAATGAGTAATGTTTTTGTCAAAAAAAAACACAAAAACAACAATAACTATTGGATCACACTGTACTACTTTAGAAAGCAGACATTTCACTACTTCTGTGCAAACAACACAATGGCACTGTCTCTTTCTGTACCTTTAATAGGATCTCCGTCCTCACCTCCTCTGGAATCCATTCTGCTGTCTGAACATGAAACCGAACCTCTGCTTTTGTATTGACTGGGTAGTGATGACAAAACAGTAGACAAATAAAATTGTCGCATTTATGGCGTGCACAAAATCTTTAATGAATGGAAATTATAATTCTGTGCATGGTGACCGACTAAATACCCATGATACAACCTTTGTTTACGTGTTGACCTCCTGGTCCGCTGCTCCGACTGTAAGTTATTTTAAGTTTATCTGTCATAAAACAAGGTTATTTAAACAGAAATTAAAACACAGTTGCTCTTCACATAGTCACATTATGAATAGCACGTACGTACCAACTGGGATGTCAGCAGGCGAACCACCCTGCTGAATGTATAAAGCTAATGAGTTTCACTTTTTACAGAATTAAAGCAATAACTATCATTTCAAGCTATCCAAGTCAAAGTCAATCTGTTCTATCGATGTTGTCTATCCTTACCTGTGAATTATCCCCATGTTTGGCCAGGTGCTGTTGGCCACTGCCTAAATGGCGAAGTAAAAATAGATCGCAATTTAATCTAGATAATATTTGTCGTGACAGTTCAGCCCTGTTTGCGAACTGTACAGATCTCGAGAAACATGCTGTTACGGGAGCTGCCATGTTGAGTTGAGGGAAGGTAAGTACTACTTCCGGGTAATGTACTTGCGTACAAATTCAAGTGTCATAAGTTTAACTTAGGTCCCACCGAGATTTGAACTCGGATCGCTGGATTCAGAGTCCAGAGTGCTAACCATTACACCATGGAACCGCACAGTTGCTGAAATGCTGTTGCGGCAGCTGGGTACATGACTGTAGTAAGAGGTTTACTTCAAACGTTACCAGTGGCTCAGATGAATATGCATGACGTAAGAGTAATGCAACATATGCTTTGAATACTTGGCTATTTTAACAATAATTGAATAATCCTGCTTTATTTTAGATAAATAAAAAATGCTAGGTTCCACCGAGATTTGAACTCGGATCGCTGGATTCAGAGTCCAGAGTGCTAACCATTACACCATGGAACCAGATAATAGTAACGTTTCATTGTAGACATTATAAAATTGGTTTCTCTGGTGGCCTGCCCAGTTTCCCTTTAAAACTTTATATTGTATGCATAACTGTTGTCATGATCTGTGTCTCATAACAAAATATCGCCTCACCTAATGTAAAAAATCCAGAATGCTGGTACTCAAAACAGAACTTTTTGTTGTTTAAAGGCTATATGAGAGGTTTTGTTGTTGTTTGTTGAATTAAACAACAATAGCAAAACAGGTTGGTGTTAGACACAACTTTCATTTGTTTATTCTGTAGGAACACTGTAATAGACAGTTCTATAATCCCTCGACTATTTATGGTGATATTGCACCACAAAGCCCCTTATTTTTTGAGTATTGGCACAAGTGATGCACCAAACAGTCATAAGCTCTATCATCCATGTACACAGCTAAAAACTAAATTAGTCAATTGATTAACTCATTCTGGACACAGAAAAATGAAATGCTGTACATTTTAATAATATGAAAAATTGAGAATTTTTACTAAAGTAGCTGTTTGTCTAAAGTTTGTGTTGTGTTGACAAAATTTTATTTTAGTGACAATATTGTTGGTCTCTTTAAATTTCAGTGACACATTCAGTGATATCGATATGATGAAATTCTTTATAAATAAAGCTCACCCCAGATGGGACTCGAACCCACAATCCCTGGCTTAGGAGGCCAGTGCCTTATCCATTAGGCCACTGGGGCGGTATAAATATACGCCTTTATAAACTGACTATAAACTAAACACAACACAAACGCTAATAACATTTCGTGAATTTGTCATTTCAATTTAAACTTCGTGAAATAAGCCTATATTTATTTTATTAATGGATCTCTACTGTGCTGTTTGTATTGTATCTTGTATTTTTATTTTTAACTCGTTCGCATTTTATTGTCACTGACTGCTTTAGTGTTGCTGTAGCTTTGTATTTTATACTTTTCATCCTTGTGTACAGCGTGCAAATAAACCTACATTCAGTAACAGTTAGCAGCTAAGAAGGGAGTGTTTCAACACGATACCGATTTAACACTGCATAGCACTTTGTAACCAAAACAGATATATCTCAACCTTCAAAATGGGGACAATCGACTGAAATCAGTTGTTAGCTGTGTGCCTAGCAATTCTTAAAACACAGCGTCTCCAAATCCGTTGCTCGCTTTGATTATTTTTCCTGTGGATCTTTTGAGCTTCCTGCTGAGGAAAGGAGGAGCACAGGAGCGCTTGGTGATACAGCAAAGGGTGTATATCCTATAGAGCCTAGCTAGAGGAATGGTGTCTTTTTGACAGTTTCGGGTTAAAAATAACTTTCACGCACCATGAATTTACTACCATCCAACCCCCACGGAAATGGTCTACTTTATGCTGGATTCAACCAAGATCATGGTAGGATGTTTTTCTCGTTTTTTTCCTGGTGAGCTAAGCTAACTAACGTCACCATCGCTATGCCGTGAAGGCGACAACCAGTTGTAGCTTGATTAGCATGTTAGCTAATAGTTTGAGGTCCACTTAGTGGAGATAGATTTGTATTTTAGATTGATGGCTGTGTACGTGTTTGTTTTTATTAAGTATACAAAGTAGATAAATGAAAAATACCGATTGCTAGAGTTGTCTTTATCAGATTTTTAATGACAGCTCGATTAGTTCTCGGCTTGCTAGCTAGACGGCTAGCTAACTGGCTACATTTGGTTTGTTTATATACCGAATATGTATATATATTTTTATTCACAAACGCCACGACAGCGACGTGAGCAAAATATTTGTTGTTATACTGATAGATATTGTGGTGCAAAACGCCTGAATATTTGTTTACTTGGAAAATATATACGGTTATTTCATTCGTCTGAATGGATACTTGGTTTTTATTAAAATGAATATGTTGGAAAGCACACATTTATAGCCATCTTAATCTTTCCCCCCTTCGTTTTCAGGATGCTTTGCATGTGGGATGGAAAATGGCTTCAGGGTGTACAACACAGATCCTCTTAAAGAAAAAGAAAAGCAAGGTGACTGGTGACCTGACAGATCACTAACTTCATCACTGTGATTGATGCAGAACTCTTATTCACATATCCATAATAATAACGCATACATAAAGGCAATATCACACTGAATTTATTTTAGCAATGATGATAAAAAATATGTGGAAGGTTATATAAGGAAGTCAGTCTACAGTCCAGCACATGATTTTCCAGTACGATCACCTAAAATACACACAAGTATCTTAAGTCTGCCATGTTTCTTAACCTGAGTGGATCTTAATTTAAATTGGAAAGTTTTTTTTGGGTTGGTGACTCCATTTGTAGGGCTCAAAATGCTCATGACTAATGAGAGGACTGGGCTTGTGTGTGTTAAACTGCAGTTCTTTAAAATCAGTGGCCGTTTGCACACACGCTTAGCTACGTCCGCTGTGTGATCAATGTTTACAACGGTTGCACCAACCAAAACTACGTGTAGCTACACCCAGAGTGTCATCATCTACATTGACAAATTCTACCACAGTAACAGCTGCCACGCAATTTGTGTTGTTATACTTAAAATTGTACATTTACTTGCACCAACTAATAGATTAAAAATGTCCGCTGAGGCAAAGACACGAAAATGAAATCATTCATTGTCTACCGCTTATCCGATCTATTCTCGGGTCACGGGGAGCCTGTGCCTATTTCAGGCATCATTGGGCATCAAGGCAGGATACACCCTGGATGGAGTGCCAACCCATCACAGGGCGCACACACACACACACACACATTCAATTTAGAGAATTGCCAATAGCCAATCAACCTACAATGCATGTCTTTGGACCGGAGGAGGAAACCCCCAAGGCACAGGAAGAACATGCAAACTCCACACACACGGCGAAGGTGGGAATTGAACCCCCAACCCTGGAGGTGTGAGGCAAACGTGCTAACCACCAAGCCCGAAAATGAAATCAGTGTGAAAAAAAAAAAAAAATGGTCAAACTCTACAGTACGTATATGTATATTTTGAGATTGCAAACAAAACAACACCATAACTAATATGAAAAATCAAGACGTCTGGTAGATGATAACAGAGGCAGTCAACGAAGCAGAGGGTGGATTAGAAATCTGGACTGTTGATTATCTTTTACATGTTGCAGCAGAGACGGTTAATTATATATATATATAACAATATGTAATCCAGATTACATATCTCATTACTCATTCATGCAGCTTGTATATTAGATGCACCGTTGTAATAACGCTTTTATTGAAAACTAGCCAAGATGTTTCACTTTACAACTACATTTGACTAGATTTAAGATTTAGTCTTAGATGTAGCACTACGCATGGATGGTGCTAAAGTTATTAATTCTACGTAGGATTTAAAGTGCATTTTTACATCCAGCCGAGTTTAACAATCAAGTGTATGTCTAACTGGTCCAACAGCCCCAGGAGTGCTAGCAAGTTTAAAGTTTGCTGGTTTATCTGGATTCACATAATAATGTAATATTTTCAATTCTAAAGGTGTGGATAATTAAGTTTGTGCTTTCCTGTAATGGCTTAATATTTCTAACATGCAAATAGATTATATAGCCAAAAGTTTGTGGACACCTGACCATCCCACGGTTGCATGCAAATGTTTTTGTTTGCTGTAGCATTAAGATTTGCCTTCACTGAAACTTGAGGTCTAAAAATGCTGTTCCAGCATGACGGTGTCGTTGAGTACAAGTCTTTGAAGACATGGTTTGGCAAGTTTGAAGTGGAAGAACTCGAGTGTTCTGCAGAGAGCCCTGACCTCAACCCCACTGAACACCTTTGGGATGAACTGCATGCAGAATGTAGTGGATAATGGAGGTTCTTATAAAATCAAAAGGTGTTAATTGCCATGGTTTTGGAATGGGAACATGTATGTGTGTGATTATCAGGTGTCCATATACTTTAAGCCATATAAACATGCTGTTGTATATGATCACATACAGTTTGTTAATCTAGTGGAATTTTACCTCTACACATTGTGTCTGTTAGAGCTTTAACACAATTAGAATTTACAGGCACAACAAATGCTGCTGAAGTGCTTGAGCTGAAATATCGTCCACTCTGTTCAGATTTATTTTGCAAAATATAACATGAATATTGTATTTTGTAGCATTTCTAGCTTGAAACCATGACTGTGCTACACAAGAATACACAATTTTTTACACAAAAATTTCACAATTTCATTACATAGAGCTACATTAAAAAATCTCCTGCCACCGTATGCATATTAACAGCGACCCCAAGACTATGCATAAGTAAGTGAGACACAATGTGAGTTATTGTTCAGAAAGTGTGAACTACGATAGCATGGAGTTGACTGCTGTCATTTGAGCATAAACTGTTCATAATGTGGTCCTGTGAAGTTGATTGAAGTTGTGTTTGGCTCACAGAGTTTCTTGAGGGTGGAGTCGGGCATGTTGAGATGCTCTTCCGATGCAACTACCTTGCTCTTGTCGGAGGAGGCAAGAAACCCAAGTACCCACCTAATAAAGGTATGTGCTCTTGCATAATATGGGCAAAACTGCATATTGCATACCTCTGCACATTACAATTAATGTGATATTCAGCATAATGAATGAAAATGCATAAATGATTTTTAAGCATTTGTTTGTAGAGGTTTTGCAGAATATTGCAGTAATTTTTTTGTAAATTTTGCTGAAGGTTTGGGAAGGCAAAATTGAACATGCAGAAACACATTATTAACCAAAGTTGTTCAGAAACAAAAAACAGTTTTGAGAATGTTGTGTTAACAAATCTGATGTAATGACCTAAAAAAAAATTGGTGTGGTGATATCTAAGCTTCTTTAAATAACCCTGCTGTGCGTTTACATGCCTAAGGCAACCACTTCCGCATCTGTGTCCTCAACCCAATCTATCTACACAGTACCTCTTAGATGCTTATTACTTATTATATAAACATTTACAAGTGTACACGTTGATTCACAATGTAAAAATTGAAGGTTGTATCATTATTAATATAATTTACTGTTAAAATGTTACACTGATATGTACACATCCTCCAGCTAGACATGAATTTGATCATACAGATAAGGGGAAAATGAAATGAATAGGACTTTGATTTTAAAAAGGCCACTGTAGATCATACTTCCTTAGTAATTGTTTTTTTTTTCTTTCTTTTCTTTTTTTTAACTAGTTATGATCTGGGATGACCTTAAGAAAAAGACTGTCATTGAGATCGAGTTTTCCACAGAAGTCAAAGCTGTTAAGCTACGAAGAGACAGGTATTTGTCTTTAATTTCAAAACGATAATTTCATGCATTATTTCAAATATTGCATTTCACTCTCATTTCATCAATACTTTTAAAGCTCTTTATTTTTTAGTTAAGAGAGTTGAGAATGCATTGGGTGGAGCTGAGATTAATTTAACAATCTGTTTTAACGGCTTCACCACAACTGAGGAAACTAAAGTGACTTCTTTCCTGCTCTCTCAGGCTCTTTGTGCCTAATGCTTGAGGAAACTGCAGCATCCTAGAATGTTAGAGTTTTCTAAACATTTTATACACAATGTAGTTTTATGGGGGTATTTGTGAATAGTTCTACCTTGTGTGTTTTTATATATATATATATAATTTTTATTTTTTTTTAACAAAACTTATATGAATGAATGAGTGCATCAACACAGCTCAGCCCTGCGAATCCTACACACTTTTTATTTGAAGTGTTCTAGCACTAACACTTCAAATAACTGTTAGTCATTATGCGATCTGACACATCCACACAGTTTTGAACATGCAGAAAATGTGACTATTATTTAGACTTAAAAGATTGGTAAACACTTATTTAATGAAAGATCATCTTCACAGTTTTTCATAGTTTGGAGTCATGTTGCTAGGGACTTTAAATTCTGAGGTCAAAGCCCTCTTATAAACAAGTATCTAAAGCAGTCTTTTGCAAGTCATGCAGCTATGAGTCAGGAAGCAAATCTATATTGCATCATCTTCCGAATGTAGCTGTTTATATGACTGATGTGGGTGCTAACATCATCAAATTAAAAAAATGGCTGATTAGGGCTATATGGTGGTTCGTAAAAAAATAGCAATCGTCATATTTGCTCAGTATTAAAATCATGATTGTCACAGTTATTCAGCCAATTTGTGAGCAACAAAACTATGAAACATTGGCTAACATTTTAATCAAAAATAAAATCTCCCATTGTATAAGACTGTATTCTTTTATATGTGTAGAACCTTTCATCAAAATAAGATGAATTACATTTATCACCTAAACCATTTTGAAATATAAACCAGGAGCAAGTCATTTATTGACTTAGTGCCAGTATCTAACATTAGCCTTTATTTAACCTTAGTTGATGTCACCTAAGCTCACCAGTATTGCAATACTGTAATATGAAAAAAGTTTGTTATATACAATATGCTTATTATATTATAAATAGATTTGGCAGTGAGAACTGACTGACAGTACAGCAATTTAGATTTGATGCAAAAGACAAATTCTGTATAAAACGTTCAGCTAAATAGTACTCAGGCCCTGTGTTTTACTTTATATTTAACTTCAGCTAACCTAAGTATATCTGATGAATAAGGGTTTTAGTAGGGTAGGGTTTTAATGCATAAAGTTAGAATTCGTGTGTGTTTGTATGCTTTCCAGAATTGTGGTGGTCCTGGATTCAATGATCAAAGTCTTCACTTTTACACACAACCCTCACCAGCTGCATGTCTTTGAAACATGCTACAACCCTAAAGGTATGTCTCTATTTCACACGCTATTAAACTGTGCTGAAATATTTCAAGGGCCTCATTTATCAGGTCTGGAAATGTTTTTAAATACCGGTCCACACTAACCCTAGTAAACTAGATTTACTCATGTTAGTAAATGGCAATCACGTGTAACTTACCAAGCGTGATTTACATTCACACCCACAAAACTCTGTAAAAGAGAACTGAAAATGACTAAACAGTGAAAGTGTGGCATTGTGTTAAAACTTCTACTAAGGCAGCATATCAGTTTCCATAAACACACACTAACTTTGCCGTCTTTTATTTGGCAGAATTTCTGTTGTCCCAATTTCATTTCTGGTCTTATTTGTCTTTATTTGTAAATCCCTTCTGGTTTGCTTTTGTTTAAGCTAAATATAAACTTGATAGAATAAGTCATATAGAAAATTGAAGCAACTCGTACCAACTATACTATTTGAACTCACAAGCTCTCAAAGGATATGAATGTTGTCCCAAACTGATTTTATAAATTTCTTTATAAATGCTACATTTCTTGTGTAAACACTCTTGTAAATGATTTATGAATGCAGTTGTTCATATCCATTTGTTTCTTATGATGAGGCTCATTGTTAGTTTGTATGTTGTATGATGAATTTTCAGTCCTTATTAAATTTCAAATTCTTACTAGATATTGATTTGTTTTATTCCTTAATATCAATTTCAGATTGTTGATACAGTTTTTGTCTTTTTGTCTTTACAGGTTTGTGTGTTCTGTGTCCAAACAGCAACAACTCATTGCTAGCATTTCCTGGCACCCACTCTGGACATGTGCAGATAGTAGACCTAGCCAACACAGAGAGGCCTCCGGTGGACATTCCTGCCCACGAGGGAGCTCTGTGTTGTATTGCCCTCAACCTCCAGGGCACACGGATAGCCACGGCTTCAGAAAAGGTTAGAACTGGATGTGGAAGTATTGATAACAAGCATGGAGATTTTGAACAGTATTGCTCTCTGAGTTTTTTTCTGTATAAATGTGTTTAGCACAAAGCGTCGCAAATAAAAATAAATAAATCATGATTTAAAGAAATTATTTATGGGATGCTTTGCTAAAAAAAAATATAGCGGTTTATGGTCTAACTTGCTTTTCATTTCTTCAGGGAACTCTAATCAGAATATTTGACACATCTGCGGGTCATCTGATTCAGGAGCTAAGACGAGGTTCGCAGACTGCAAACATATATTGGTGAGTTGTCATTTTTATGCTGTGATATGAAACTCCAAACCACATACAGGTCTCCAAATCACATAGTGTGCATAGTAACATGTTTATAACATGGTGCATAGTAACAAGTAACATATTTAGCGCCTGTGTATTTTTGGCAGCATTAACTTCAACCAGGATGCGTCTCTCATCTGTGTGTCGAGTGACCATGGGACTGTCCACATATTTGCTGCAGAAGATCCCAAAAGGAACAAACAATCAAGGTTTGGGAGAAAATTTGAAGGCAATTGCTGGACATTTCTTTGAAGTTGTTAACTGTGTCTCGTCATAGATTCATTGCTTCTTACCTGTAGTTATGTTTTTTGTTTGTTTGTTTTTTAAGCAGTTTGGCCTCAGCCAGTTTCCTCCCGAAGTATTTCAGCTCCAAGTGGAGTTTCTCAAAGTTCCAGGTCCCATCTGGCTCACCGTGTGTCTGTGCCTTTGGAACAGAGCCCAATGCAGTCATAGGTGAAGAGGAGTTTTGTGTTAATTTATCAACCTTTAGTTAAAAATTAACAAATCACATGTGACATAGTGCTATAAAAACATCAATCCTGTCCTGAGTAAATATATTATAGATTACAAAATTGGATTACAAATGAATTTGTGGGAAATCATTTCCATTTCAAAGAGTTTGCTGACTTTCCAAGCACACTTACTAACCTTTTCATTTTCTGTTTTCTCCTATCCAGCCATTTGTGCTGATGGCAGCTATTACAAGTTCCTGTTCAACCAAAAAGGGGAGTGTTCCAGGGATGTATATGCCCAGTTCTTGGAAATGACTGATGAGAAGATCTGAACACAGACTGTACCTGGATTCAGTTGATTTTTTTTTTCATTTCCTGACATTTTCAAATTTGAAGAATGTCAGAGGAATAACTGTATGTGGCATTCCTGACTAAGTGACTCTCGGGTGCAGGAAGACTAAGAGATCTGTAATCTCAATAGTCAGTTTTTAAAGAACTCAAATGAAACTCTGACCACTGAAGATATGGATGAATAAACTGACTGCAGTTATTCAGTGGAGTGCGAAGAGGGAAACTATTTTTGAACGACAACACTTACTTTTTAAAAGGTCTTCCAATAGAACTGCTGTTTTATAAGCATAGAGTTGGCTAGAAGAATATTTGTCCACTAACTATCCTACTATAGTGACTGCCTCTGTCTGCCTCTGAAGAGGAAGGATGAGTGTATGCTTATTCATCAGTCACAATATGTATGTGCATAATATTGGTAGCATTAGGTTTAATTTTACCTGTTGTATAAATACAAAATGCCAGGCACATGTAACTTTAACAATATAGCATAGTACAGCAGAACAACATTTACAATGTAGATATGTTTTTTTTTGTTTTTGTTTTTTTCCATTCTTTGTTACTTACATGTATGTGCAATTTTTTTTTTTTTAATCACAAGTGATGAGAGTTAATCTGTCGGAACAAATTAGTATTTGCTTACGGCATTTTAATAGTATGTGCATAGCCATGTGTGTTCCATAAATGTATTACAGATTACAGTCCTTTTCATAATTAGTCAACAGACAGAGATCCTACTAAATCAGAATTTGATCTTGGAAAAAAGAAGATATTTTGCATTGCTAAAAGAAAAAAATCAGGGGTGGTTTGAAATTTCAGAAATGATTGGCATATCATTACAGATTTGGAAAGGTGGTATTAATTTCAGTTAGCTAGGGAGAATTTCATAAATCACCCCTCCTCCATTGTCTGCCCTACTAATGTGACAGGAAACATATTACCAAAGTGCCCAATAGTCAAACCTATATGCTTGAACTGTGTTCATTTAATTCTTTATTTTTTTTCCCAAACAAGTTTGTTGATTAGAAACTTTAGTTCAAGCTTTTGTCGTGATTGTAAATGTAAACGTGATTACACATCCTGCAGCGTTGAACATGCTGTAATGTACGCTATGACTGAGTTACGCAGGGATACATAGATCACAATGTGTCATGTAACAAATTAAACACGATTGTAAAACGGAGTGGTAATTGGTTGATCTGTGCGTGTGCTGATTGGCTAGTTGCAGTGTTTTGTCACGCCCACCAATGACGTCACATATTTACTAACACCAGTAGCTTACTAGTACAAAGAACCTTACTGACTATATCATTATACTGAAATGTCTTTTATTATTATTATTATTAGAATGATGTGTTAAATGATTCGAGTCACTTTTCTATAACAAACTTGAGTATCTAATAAAAAACATGAAGACTGTAGGTGGCATATGACAATGTTTTGCACTTCAGAAGTGCACATCTTTGTCTGAAATGATATGGCTTAATAACAATGTAGAATTTTTTTTTTGAACCACAACAGCCTGGAATCTGATGACTATATGTCTTATATATAGTTAATCACTAAACTATTACCCCATGTGTGTGTCTGTCGTATTATAATTGTCAACTTGTGTACTCAGATACAAGGACTACAGCGGGTAAAATGGTCTTTTATGACAAAAGCTTTCTCTTCGGATGATAGTGTCATTTAGTTTATTCTCAGTAAACCAGTAACATTGTTTTATACATAGGAAACTGCAACGCAGCGTTCTGGGATCAGATTGTACGTTAGTAGTGTAATCTCCCATTACAAGGTGTGACATTATTAGTAGTTTTTAATTCCCAGATCGTTGTAACGTGGTAGTCGTTTAGCCCAGATTTATTTTATGGAAGTAAGTGGCTTCTCAATATATTGAAGTTGAATCTCACCAATCCGTCTCTTACAGCACACCATTAACATGCGTGTCAGGCTCGAAGTGCAACCTAACCCATCGCATTACACTCACACATACACACGCTCACTGTGCAAGCTCTAACCGGTGAGAAATCGCGTCGCCTACATCATCTGGAACGGGATTGGTCCGTCGCGCTGTCGGTCATCGTTGGCCCCGCCCCCATTGTTTGTTTGGTTCGGTTTTATCCTGTCCTCTTTCTCTCTGTTGCGGCGGTGGGTTGGAGCCGCTGTCCCCGCACTGGCACGCTCCTCCGTTTTCATATCCATCCAACGATTTGATTCCCCCAAAGCCAAATTTTTCAAATTTATACACCCACAACAAAAGTCAACGCGACCACCCCACTGAAAAGCCTCGTCATTTTAAACCAACGTCAAAAGACTTATTGCCAAGAAAAAAAGATGGCGGGGACGTCGGGGTCGGCAGTGGCCCGGCTCGAGGGCCGAGAATTTGAGTACCTGATGAAGAAGCGTTCTGTGACCATCGGCCGCAACTCGTCGCAAGGTTCGGTGGACGTGAGCATGGGCCACTCGAGCTTCATCTCCCGTAGACACCTTGAGATTTTCACCGCGGGTGAGGACGGAGCCGGCGGCGGAGACTTCTACCTGCGGTGCCTCGGCAAAAACGGGGTGTTCGTGGACGGGGTATTCCAGAGACGCGGGGCTCCTCCTCTCCAGCTTCCCCGAGTGTAAGACCACCAATGCTTATTCACAGCAGCAGACACAAACCCGCCTGTGTGCACGGCTGGACGGATTTTACACGGTTGCCCCGCGGGTTTTTGTTTTGTTTTGCGCGGCAGCACGTGTCTGTTTGGACCAACACACGTCTCTCATGTTTCCTGCTAAAGCCGCACCAGCATTGCTTAGCATGTTGGCTAACGCTCACTTGCCCCTTCGTTAGCTTTCTTTTACACGAATTTTCTACAGTACACATCCCTCGGAACAATATACCTATCTCAAGGCAGACTTTTTAGCTATATGCATGGTATAGATAATCAGTTATTTAAACTAGAATGGCTAAAACTGATTAGCTACAGGGCAACATCCTGTCCTTTAACCCTTTCAGCTCCTCATCTGTGCGCATTTCTTTCGGTATCTGATTCCTTTATTGTGTTTTTTATGAACAAATGCAGTGCCCTAGGCTTTATTATTAAAACTTCAGTCATTTTTCTGCTTAAGTTTGCTGGTAGAGGGTCACGTATCGTAAATAATTCTTGTAACCCTGAAGCAATATCAGGACTTTGGGTATCCATACAATCAGAAGCATTGCTTGTTACAACAACACAACTATTTAAATGGGTGACTTTTAAGAATAAAAATTGCGATTTTAAGTCAGTTATCAGATATCAGTTTTACTTTTACGACTTTCACAAAGCCAATCTAATGGCACTATTTATTTACACCTTTTAAAGTTGTCTTTGGTTTAAAATGTTTGTTATACCTGAGGACACAGTTTCACAATAGAAAGTGTTCATCATTTATTTCATTAAAAATGTTGAACATGGAGTAAAGCCCTGTTGCTGTTTTAAACCACAACAGTCAAACTACATGAAATGTTATTTTGCCCACATTTGACAAATTCTTTGACCATGCTATGTTTTTGTTTTGAATTGCATGAAGTGCACTAAATGTCATTCAATTCAAGCCAGTCTCCGCAAGGTCTATGAATATTTAGTAGTGCTTCAAATATATCTTTGTGTTAATAATAAAAGCAATAGGCCTTATGTAAGCTGGTCATGTTTGTATCCATATATAAACTACAGATGCTTGTGGGTTCTGTTACTGCCTGGCAATTGGGCCTGTGCCTTGTTTACTTCTCTACTATATTGAGTCTCGATCATATAAAGGGTTCTACAAAGCTCTTTTTTTTAATATTAGATAAAGGGGTTTTATGTCATTGCAAAATATGCTTTTCACTGCATGTCTCTTCAGAGACCATGTCCAAATGACCCAATGAATGTCGTCCCCTTTTCTTTTAAAGGTGCACATTTCGCTTCCCCAGCACAAACATCAAGATCACATTCACCGCCCTGTCCAGCAACAAGAAGGATAAGAAGAACGCCGCAGAGTCCCCCGTGAAAGCCGTCCAGCCTCAGATCTCACCACTGACCATCAACATTCCAGATAACATTGCCCACCTGATGAGTCCTCTTCCCTCTCCCACAGGGACAATCAGGTACATCATCACCTCCATATTCATATTCAGCACCTCTTCATGTGCAGTGTTGCTCTTAAGGAAGAAAATCTTGGTATTTTTATCATTTTCACAAGCAGGCGATTGGAAAGTACAGCTCCACTCAAGCTATGCTGGTAGAATTGGAGAGAAATATTTTGTAACTGTCCGCAGCTTTTTAGAATTAGAATTTGCCTATTCATTTAGCGGTCTTTCTTTTTAACGTGTGTTATGATGAGTGAACCAAATTCTGTGTTTTTGGATATTAAGATAGCAATGTTCAGAATCACATATGTGTCAAATGTTTGCTTACTGAATGGTTGCTTTATAAGCCAGAGCCATTGGCAGATGTGCCAACATCTATGTTTTAGCTATAGCACTTATTATTTCTGACCCATAGCTACAGAGATATTGGATACACTTAGAAAATCATGCTTTTCTGCTGTTTGATAAATCAATAAGACCGAAGTATGAATTCAGCATGAGTTAGTAGAAGATAATTGACTGAATGGGAAAGGTCTGGGGTTGTGAAAGATGTGCATTTGCTGCTGTTAGCGGATATTTTTTACTTTAGGTCTATTTTAACTTTATCTTGGTAAATTTTGACTTGTGAAATCACAAGCTTCAGTCTTGTGAGCCAGCAGAACCAAATAAATGGCACTGTGGTTACTTTAGTAAAAGTGGAGGAGCTTCTTATTATTAAGCAGCAGATAATGGACTATTGCTTCACTGTGTGATCACTGTTACATGCCTCTTAAAAAAATTTTTACTGTTTCATCTACGGACATGCTCGTGCATGCACGTGCATCTGATTGCTAGGATTTTCATGGTAGTAACGTTTGAATTTTGGAGGAAAGAAACCTGGACACAGCTTGTTCGGGTGGACTTGAGGTTGAGCCGGTGATGTAACAAAAACGTATTTCAAGTGTGTTTCACGCAATCGTCTCAGTATTTAGACAGTTGGCTTTGCAGCTGTTTCTTATTAGGAAGGAACGTCCATGTGTGGTCACAGAGCCTGCACAAGATGGGAGTCTTTATTTTAAGCCTGAACTGGTTTTATTAAAGCTGTGAACAAATCTCTAAATAAATCAGCTGAATATGTATTAAAACATATTTTGCAAGAAAACATTAGCACAGAATTAAGAAGAAAGCAGGAAATATGTTAGATAAGGCATATGATAGTCCACATTCACACCAGGTTATGAGTCAGTAATTGCATACTGACCAGTATTTTATGTTTAATGAGTTTATTTTATGGAGTGGTGATGAAATCTCTAATGCAGTTGTGTGGTTGGTGAAGAAAATACCAGGCAAAAATTACAATTTGAGTACAGAAAAAATATATAAGGAATGTGTTAGCTTAGTGTTGGACCACTGATTGGAAGGTTGTGAGTTTGGATACCACCACCAAATTACTACTGCTGGGCCCTTGAGCAAGGCCCCTAACCCTCAATTGCTCAGTTGTATAAAATGAAAATACTGATGAACGTGCTTTAGGTTCATGTCGCCCTTTTAAATGTTATGTAATATCACAATTTTTTTTATCCTTTGGGATAAAAGCCCAAATTAGTTATCATATAATTTCATGTGTGATCTGAATGATGATTTTAAACAGTGTTGAAATCCAAAAACTTTTAAATAATTTAACAAATTAAGTTCTTTTAATTCGAGACAGTAGTATATAGTAATCACGTTTGATTCCACACTATGTACATCATTAGTTCAGCTGCAAATGTTGATTAACATAAATCGCAGATAATCTTAAACATGAGCAAGCTCTGATGAACTGGAATTCCTAAAAAGACCTGATCAATGATTATTATACCTACTGATACAAAATAGAGTCAAATGCAATTATAGATTATAGAGTCAAACTGTGGATCTCAAATAGGCAGAAACTACGGCTAATGTAATAGTGTGCCTTTTTATTTTTCTCACCTTTCATAATTACTTCTTTATTTGTTCTATTCATGCAATTATTATTCATGTCCCGCCATTAGATGTTGGTCCACAGTGTTTGGGATGCACCCTGATAGTTAATGTGCACTAGAGCATTAAGAAGTGAATGGCTGCTGATTGGGATATGATCTTTGAGCATCTAGATGATCCTGTGCTCTTGTGCTCTTATGGACCACCATCGTCCATGTCATTTTAAGATGAGACCTTGGATATTTTCAGAAATGTCGGGACGCTATGAAAAAATAAATAACTGCCTCTGTTTTGTACTGCTACCTGAGCAGGTTTGAAAGTCATTTTTTATAGACATTATTTTGAAGTTATTCCCTTGCAGTGTGGGTTTTAGTAATTAACGGGTAATAACACAGTGTAATACTACCTATAGTTTATACAGAAAGTGTGTGTATCTTAAGATGAATGAACCACTTTATCTTGGTCAGGGATGCAGTGGTCTGGATCTTCTTCTAGGAAGACCAGGAGGTAGGGACAAACCATGGACAGGGCACCATGCACACTCATGTGCAGTCGCATCTATGGGCTCCTCAGTGTAGCCAGTCCACCTGCTGGCAAGTTTCTGGGACATGGGAGGAAACCCACATACATGCTGTTTATATTTACCCACCTGCTCACTCTTCAGTAGCTTTAATAACACACTGATATTGTATTTAAACTTGAAAATTCTCATGCATATGTGATTGTAGTTTTTGGCTGTAAATATTTGTAATTTAAATTAGCAATCTGAGTTTTTTTTACACATCCAGCAAGAGGAAAGAATTTCCTGGCCTGCTTTGCTAATAATATTAACAAAACATTTATTTTGTTTAGTAAATCTGATCACTCATCAGATTTTTTTGCTAGTGTTCACTTAGAGGGCTAGATTTAATAAAACAAAACAAATCTGGACCTGGTCAAGTGATTCTGTTCTCCAAGGATGTTTCGGGGTACAGATTTTGTTTTTTTCCTGTCAGAAGGCTTTCTGTATTGCTGCATGTCTTAAGAGAATCAAAAGCTCTGCCTTATCTCGGACATAACCACTAAGCTTAAAGTACACACGATCGTTTTCTAATCTGGAGACCACGCCAGGTATAAACTGACCAGATATGAATTAGGGTGCTTTATCAAGGCCAACATATATGGAAAATTTTAATCACTTTAGCACCATATAAACCTAAATCCAGAGTTGCTGACAGAAGGTAAGGATGCACTGCCTGAATGTATGAATACTAGTTCATACTACTGGTTTGCTTTTACTGATTTCAACAAATTAACCAAACTAGTTTTATCAGAGCTTGAAGGGCAGAAGGCTCTTTCCAGGACATTGACTGGGAAGCTGTCCAACTAGACATCACTTCTCATGGAACAGTTTACTGTTGGTCTTACGGACATTTATAATCCATTGTTTAAACACTGTGTGCCTAGAACTTTTAGAACATCTGTGTTCTTGCCTAAGTCCTGTAACATGCATTTCTTTAATACTGCTGAAATGTTCAGAGTGACTGACTGGATTGCATCACAGCCAAATATATATCAGCAGAAAGTACAGTTTATTAGATGACAGCTCTGCATTTAATGCAATCATTCCCTCAATAATCATTAGTGAGCAGGTGAAAATTGCTCATAAGCTGTCTCATGAACTTTTTTTTTTTTATAAAGGATCTTCCCAGGGCTCCATACACAGCCCAGGTCTGGATTGTTTTGGTACCCGTGTTTGCACAGCACTGTGTGACAAAAAATTGATTTAAGATTCTAAGATTGATTCGGTGCTGATTACATGGCAGTAGTTGGGCTGGTTACCTCAGATGACTAATTAGATTCTACAAAAAAGCTCCATGATCTGGCAAAGTGGAGCAAGATCTATCGTTAAGTTTGAAATGTGACAAAAACACCAACATGTTTGTAGATTTTTGAAGCAAGTAGTCACTTCACTCCCCCATTACAATAAACAATAAGTCAAAATGAAGGAAATTTTAGCTGTTGTACCTGATGGTCACACTAGACACAACATTGCTGCATTTTGTTCAGTTCGAAGTCACTTATGAAGTTCTCTCTGAAGCCAGGTAGTTTACGTCATCGTAGATCCATTTTTAGTGTTTTAAGAAAACTGAACACATTGCTGTGTGATATCTTCACTGTATAAGCACACATCTCAGTAGATGTGTTAGCCTACTTGCAAATCTTTTCACGGTTGTTGTAGATAGTGTAAATTAATGTATGACACTTTTTTTTTTCTTGTTTTGTGTTATGTCCTACTTCTGACACCTGTATAAATCCATGTGTGGTTTTAATATAAATGACTTGACTCTCTTTAGGCTTCATATCCGTTTCACCATTACCTTTTACAAGTCCAAACATATTTGGCTACATGCGAGTAATCACTTAATGAAGATTAAAGAGCATTATGTTGGTATACTGATGGATGCTGTCCATATCATTGGTATGGCTAAATCTGTTCCAGCTCCTAGCTGTGGCTCTTTACCTTACACACACTGTGGTTGAAACATTTTTTAAGAGGTGATTTATTGCTGCTCTGGGATTGCCAAGCTATTAATAATGCACAACAGTACTGTAGTTATGAATATGCTTTAGCTTCTTTACCTGTTCCATTTGGCTCTATTACTGACTTTCCTTGAAAGACTATCAGCATGAACATGTACAGCTCATTGGTAATTATTCCTCAGCATTAATAAAGCATTACACTTCACATAGAATAAGTTCAGCTGTTTGATTGTGAGTTTCATTCTGTGTTTATTTTGCTTGGTCAAGAAGTCAGCTGGTTTAAATGACCTTCTTAAAATAGCCTGGTCTGGCTATAGTTTCACTGATATTTAATATGACTTTAATATGGCTGTTCTATTCTAGACAATAACAAGCGAGTGTTCCTGTGACACGACAAACATTATTTGCTTGCCTCGTTTTTACTGTGGCTTGATGAACCAGTGTGCTGGCTAGGTTTTTGACAGTTTGACATTTTGCACTTGAATCAAAAGGTTTACGAATGTTTCCTCCCGATTGTATATTCTAGTTTACAGGAGCAGTTTAATCCACCAGGTGTGCAGTGCTACTTGCAAATTCAGAAAAAGTTACCAGCAAACTTTGCAAAAAAGTTATTTTTCTCGGTGGGTCTACCAAGGCAACTCTGTTGAGATTACAAGGGTTTGACTGTGGGTGGTAAGAGTAAGAGAAATTCTGAAGTCTGCCTAAAAATCATGTCAGTCTGTCTCAAAGTGTATTGAACAGGGCTTGATCATGTGACGTGAAGATGACGCATTGTCTTGGTAAACAGGGTTTGAGGCAGAAATCCAGGACAACATATTTGTTTATCTGGTTCAATCTTCAGCACATGAAAACAGACTGGAACAGATGATGACTGCTGCACAGTCATCAGATGGTCATTTATTCAGTATTCTAATACATTTAAAATGACATACAACCAGATATTGAGATATGAAATGATGTGCTGTTTTGCCTACATAATCTTGGATTCAATATACCGGCACAAAATGCGAGTCATGTTGGTAATTTGCAGCCCACCATATGATTCGGTGGTCAATTTCATCCTAGCAAACCTGAGCATTGTTGTGCAACAGGACTTAATATATTTTAAGAGCTGTCTTGAGAATGTGTTAACAATTTTTAATCTATTGTTCTGTTTTCTTGTGTTTCTTAAGTGCTGCAAATTCATGTCCATCCAGTCCTCGAGGAGCAGGACTGTCCAGTTACAGAGTAGGGCGTGGGCTCACAGCCGAACTCATAGGAGACAACTCGCAGTCTGAAAACGACAAAGAAGCCTCTGGAGGAGACAGTCCGAAGGTATGACGATTCTTCTTGCTGAAGTATGACCACACATTGTGGATAATGTCACACCCACAGAGAAATCCAGAGAGTAACAGCTGCATATTTGAGAAATAAATGTAGAAATAGTGGCAAAAAGACTTTATAATGAATTTCCTGAGAGATTGGGTGTATTGGACAAAGATTCTTCAGTCCCTGAATATTTTATTGATGACGAACTTGATATCGTTGAGTTTTGTTGTGATTGATTGCTGTATTCCTGTTTTGGCACACGTGACTTGAAGGCCTTGACTGATGATGTCGCATGGCCCAAATCTGTAATGAAGTTTTGCAAGCTCCTTCAAATATTGCAGCATTTGCTTGATTGACTCCATACTTCAAACCTCATTCTAATGAACACACTTCTAGTTTGCTGCAATACTTGGAACAAGTGGAGTGAAACAGATTTCTTGTAAATCTATACAGAGTATATGAGCCTTTGCCTGAAAGTAATGTTTTCAAGTGATTAAAATATTCAACAGTACAGTAAATTGAAAAGGAGTGTGTTGACTTGATGTACACCAAGACCTTTAACATCATATGAGGAAACAGATAGATAGTTAGAATGTAACACGTTGAAGCTTTCTCTGGTGTCACTCTGGGAGAGATTTCTGAATTTATTTTGCTGTTAGCTAGCTGCGCTCTCAATCACATAGCTCTCTGTAGACTTGGATCTGTTTTTGAACCCTGTGTTCTCCAATACCAGATATGTAGTTCCCAATTGCCATGGTGATTCTCTAGCCTGGATTGAATCACACTGTAAGGTTTCGTTCATTCATTTCGTTTCACCAATCATTGCCTATGAGTCTCTAACTTGTCAGGATGCCAAAATGCTCCCATACACTAGACTATGGTAAGCTTTGGCATTGACTGTATGACTGCATTGCTGTTTGTCTCAAGCAGTACACTAGTGTGGCTTGTGGAAAAAGTTGCTAAGCAGAAACCCCTGTAGTCACTTCTTATTCAGTATACAGAGAAGGTTTACTGAAGCTTTTGTGGACTTTAAGTTTAAATATTAATTTGACCTCACTTAATTATAAGCAGTATATTATAACACACCTGTTCCTGTTGAATGTATGAGGTTTGATGCACACATATTGAATCTAAAGTCTATCGAATGATGGGTAGCTAAACCCAAGATGAACGTTACCAAGTTTATACTGAAAGGGAGAAATGGAGAAGTTGTAAAGGCACCAGTTTTTCATATTTTGTACTGCATATAACATGTATGAATAAGACTGATGTTGGTCTAATTCAAAGCTGTTACAGATTTAAGTTCTTTGTGGCTTTAAACATTTACTGATGCTGTTTTAAACATAATCTGGTTTTGTCTCATACAGAATCGGATGAACAGTTATCTTTCATTCTTTCAAAAGTGTTCACACTACATAAACATAAACAATATAATCTGCAATACTGGAGTTTTCAGCAGAGCTTTGATGCAGTTTTGTCCTTTTTCATAAAAAAAAAAGTCATAACGAAATCTTCAGTTGCATCATTGGTTTCATCTGTTTACCACATGGTGTTTATTAGAATGCAGTGTTTCTGCAGCAGAACCATGCACAGGCACCTTGAGACACAGAGACTAATACAAAATCCATTCTAATTACTTCCTGTTTTAAAGAAAGTGTACTTTTTCAGTATACATTAATGAACATACAAAAAATATGATGCATTCCTCCTCCTTTTTGTATGTACAACAGGATGACTCCAAACCACCCTACTCGTATGCCCAACTGATTGTCCAAGCGATTACCATGGCTCCAGATAAACAGCTCACTCTGAATGGAATTTACACCCACATCACTAAAAACTACCCATACTACAGAACTGCAGACAAGGGCTGGCAGGTTGGTGTTTACTGACCTTTTGAGAAATTTGTTTGAAGTATCTTTTAAAATGTTTTGCCAATCTGTTTCATTTTTTTTGTATAACCTCCTGTTGTTCAGAAGAGTATAGATAACACATTGTCTCCTCTCTTCTTTTCTTTTTTTTGCAGAATTCTATTCGCCACAATCTGTCCTTAAACCGCTACTTCATCAAAGTGCCCAGATCTCAAGAAGAGCCTGGGAAAGGCTCGTTCTGGAGGATAGACCCCTCCACAGAGGGCAAGCTGATGGATCAGGCCTTCCGTAAAAGAAGGCCTCGTGGTGTTCCCTGCTTCAGGACTCCACTCGGCCCACAGTCCTCCCGGTATTCAAAGCCACAGGCCCCTGAAGCTCACTGTCCGTCAAAATAAATTAGAACGCTATATTATTGAATTTAAAGATGTCTTATTTTCCATATCGTTTGTTCTAGGAGTGCCCCAGCCTCTCCTAACCACACGGGGGCACTGTCAGCCCACTCTAGTGGTGTACAGACTCCGGATAGCCTGTCACGAGAAGGCTCTCCTGTTCCCACTGACCCCGAACCCTCCCCTGCCTCTGCCTCTGCTCCAGCTGCTGCAATTCAGCCCAAATTAGCAGTCATCCAAGAGGCTCGCTTTGCACAGAACACACCAGGTGCGTCTGCAGCAATGAGTAGAGATTTTGCATTTTAAAGATTTAGAATGTGTGGCTGCCAGAGGAAATCTGATGTTGTGGCAGTTAAATTGTTAAACTGCCAAAACAGGTTTTACGGACTATAATCTTCTTTGGCATTTCTGCTTTAAGAAAACATATTTCCCTTAACCTATGTGGAAAGGTTTTTATTAATATTGTGAACTTGCCTAGGCTTTCTGCAAATATGTTGGGTAAATAAGGAGTCAGTTTATCAAATGCGGCTGTAAAAATGGCTGTGAATAAAAGGCAGGTAAAAATGTATAGAGACACAGATGTAGCAAGAAAGTGCTTATTTAAAGGCTGGCATGGTCAAAGAAAAAGAAACAACAAAAGGTAATAAACAAACTTTATCTTGGTCAGGGTCACAGTGCTCTGAAGCCAGTCCTGTGAACTGGGCATGAGCTGAGCATACACTGTGATTGGGATGCAAATCCATTGCACCATGCACACACGAACACATCACACATATACTTATTCACACCTGTGAGCAATTTAGTGTAGTCAAGTTGGAAGAAAACCCTAGGGGACACAGCAAAAACATTTACAGAAACTCCTCCGAGGCAGTCACCTGAGCTCAGGGTTGGTATAGGGTCCCTAGCGCTGTGAGGTTGCAACACAATCACAGTATGGTAGTAGTGGTGCTGTTTTTGATTTTTGCACTTTTTTTCCCTCTTTGTTATACTCAAAAAAAAAAGAGCAGCAGATAAGAAAAACAGACAATTTTATTTTATCAAATACTGAAAAGGGTTTTAAATGAAGCCTATTTTTGTGGTTGAAGGTTATTAGGCAGCTTTGTTCAAAATTGATGCATTTAGGTTATCCTTAGTCACCACTGGCATTGAGCTCAAGTTGATACTGTTTCTCTCACAGGTTCTCCAGTCTCCAGCCAGCCTGTGCTGATCACCGTCCAGCAGCAGCTCCCACAGAGCCTCAAACCAGTGAGCTATGCCGTGGCTACACCAGTCACCACCTCCACCTCCCAGCAGCCCATCATGCAGACCCTCCATGTGGTGCACCAGATCCCTACCGTCTCAGTGACTGCCGTTACAGGCTTCGCTACAGCCAATGCACGCACACCAGAAGAGAAAGTTGTGTGCAAAACGGAACCACAGGAGAATGGGGATCACCAAGAGGTCAAAGGTGAGCACTTGAATTTTGACATCACATTTCATGTAAATTGGCATTTGAAGTAGTTTGTAAGTGCTAAACAGTGCAAGTTTAATTCACTTCCTCCATTTTTTTTTTTTTTTCTTTTTTCTTTTTTCTTTTTTCTTTTTTAGTGAAAGTAGAACCTCTGCCTGCCATCACAACTGCCTCTATAGGTGCAGCAACTCGTGTCCTTCAGACATCTGCAGCCACTCCCATACAGACAGTTACTATAGTGCAGCAGGCACCGCTGGGACAGCATCAGCTTCCTGTTAAGGCCATCACACAAAACGGCACGCATGTAGTGGCTGCAATCCAAGGATCAACAAACACTGGTAAGGAACCTGCACATGTTTCTGTTTTACAAATGCTGTACAGGAGTTTTCTTAGGTTTTTTAGGGCATTGGTGGCTCAGTGGTAGGTTTCTTGCCTACAGTGCGGAAGGCCTGTGTTCAATTCCCAGCCAATGCCCAAACCTCAGCCACTGGATGCAGTGCCGGTCCCAAGTCTGGAAAAATGGGAGGGTTGCGTCAGGAAGGGCATCCGGCGTAACACCTGTGCCAAGTTGTTGCGCGGACCAGTTGGTCCGCTGTGACGGCCCCAAATAAGGGAGCAGCCGAAAGCAACTTCTTCTGTACAGGAGTTTTCAGAGCATAAAGCACTGCAAAAGACGCAAAGATTGTGTGTTGGATGGGAAAACCCTGCACATGCTCAAATATAGCCTCTGAAAATCCTGAACCAAAATCGTTTTTTAAATGTATCTAAATCACGTGTTCTAGCCTTTTAAAGTTTGATTACACCCCAGTGTGAAAAGGGAGGGGTAGGTCACTTGCAGCATTTAAACCTGAGCCTCATTGTTATCTCTACACTCAACTGACCTCTATTCACTTATGCAACAGTGCAGAAATAATCATTGATTATTTCAGTCACTTCTGTACTTTTCTCGTTGCTGATGCATTTTTATAGGGCTATTTAAACATTTTAAAACTTTGTCTGCTGCCATGTGTGTAAGTGATCTTTGTTTGAATGATGTGACAGCCAGAGGTATCACCAATGGCACATAACTGAAAGCTTAGGCTTATTACCATTTCACATTGGTGCATAGTAATAACATCTTTATCAAATGAGAGAACCTGTGCACATCTTTAGGCAGACTGACTGTTTCTACTGCTGTTTGTTAAACTGGCTCATTACCCAGCATGATCACTGCAGGCAAACAGCCTAGGAAAGATCTGGGGTTTTTTTTTTTTTTTTTTTTTTTTTTTTTTTTTTTTTTTTGCAGAAGTGTATTTGTTTAGTTATATTATCTATTATATATATGCCAAACTATTATTGACAGAAAGGTTAAAGGTTATGAGATTGTAGGTCAGATTCATAATCTGTGTTTTCTTTCACTTTTGACTTAAAGAAAATAACACATCATTAGAAGCACTGACAAACATTTGAACTATTTTCTTTGCTAGAGGATATGCTCGAGCACTCAGAGAAAGGATTAATATTACACACAGCTGGTAGTGAGAATAGAATTACATAATTACTACCACAACTAGGAGCTCTCTGTTTATAACCATAGGGTGAATATTTTATTTCTCTACAACATCTGACAGCCAGAACTGCAAAATAATAAATAATATAATCAGTCCCCACAGGATTTTGCAATCATAGACGTTAAGCAAACTTTGCAATATTCGAAGGGGCTTGCAAATTTTCAAAATTACAGTGTGACGTAATTACAACAGAAATTCAGCCAAAGCCCTCTTCACTTCACATTCATTGAATTCGAGTACAGTTATCATTTTCTGCAAAAAAGCACAACTTTTGAAAAATCAGCTGTAAAAGAAACTTTTTTGGCCACAAAAAACCTGCAAAATCCTGGAAAGACTGTATAATAAAAACTGGCATCTCAGAATAATATGGACGTTTAAAACTTTTTTACATTTTTTAATAAAATTTTTTCTGTTGTATTGTTTTCCTCTGTGCCCAGTAGCCAGTCCTCTTCACATGCTGGCCACTCACGCCTCTGCGTCAGCTTCTTTGCCCACCAAAAGGCAGAACGGTGACCAGTCCGAGCAGCCTGACCCCAAACGGCTCAAGGCTGATAACGGAGGGGACACGGGGGCCGTTCCCGCCGCAGCAGAGAGGGACACCACCGATTAGAGCTGCCACGTCACTTTCCTTTACCCTCACAAACCCTTCTTAGTTGAGACCACACCCACCATAAAACCCACGTTATCCGTTGTTCAGTCTAAGGTGCCAAACTGGAAAGTGAGAAGCAAATTGGTAGAGAGAAGAGTGATTTAAAGATGGCACAGACACATGCATGATGTGCAAAGTTGAAGAAAGACGGGATGAGGTTGTGAGGAGGACAACTAGAAGTGGATGGCAAGAGAATGACAGGAGACCTTTTAGCAAAAATATTTAAGTACTCACTGACATATGCATACATATATTGATATAGTGTACTTAAAGCTACGAAATGTACTTTAGATCAAACTTAGCAGGAAGGTCCATGCCCCCATCTCTTCTACCTCTGGGCAGAACTTGAAGGTGAAGAGATTGTGATATGGATTTTGCGTTCTCTGGACAAATAGCTGGCAGCCTAACACGCTGGAAATATAACGAGTCCGTTTTAAATTTCAGGAAGCAACAGGTAACATCCAAACATTCCTGTTTATGCAGGTAATTACACCATATAGGCTGGTCATCTATGGTTTACCTTAACCGTAGCATAACTTTTGATGGATTTATATTGAACACGCAGTAGATCTAAATTATAGACACGTCCTTCGTATCCAGCAAGTTGTTAAATATACTGAGCAAATGGGTTAAATTTAAAGCGGTCACATAAGAATTTGCCAAACAGCAAAAAAAAAGATGGGGGGGGAAAAAGGAGGTTGGTTGTTAAGCTGTGAACCTGCACACAGTGGCAACTAAATGAGTTTTTCTTTTCTTTAAATACGACACTCTTCAGCAAAAGTAGAATGAGGAGATTTTTCCTCTATCATGGCAGCTAGCCTCACTCAATGTCGACCTACCTAATCCAGTCCTTAGTAGATATGCAGTAATTTGTTGTACATGTGTATCTTAGGATATAATTTGTCTGTATTTATGTTCTCCACAGCACAGGTATTTAACAACAAAAACAGTGCTAAAGTGAGTTCAATGGCATTTATCACACCTTTTTCTCGCTTTTTTTTTAAAACATGGACTCGTACATTTATAGAAGTGAATGTAATTGCTTCCTCAAAGAAAACACTATTAATAGAGGACTTGTGTTATTTCAGTTGAAACAAATCCAAACGTTGTTTCTCACCTCCTCAAGAGCTTTTTTTCATATTTTAACAGATAACCTATGAAATAAGGAATATACTTCCATTTGTATTTCACTGAAATATTTCATCAGAGCTTGCATGAAAATGTGTAGAGAGCATATACTGTACCTGAACTGGTTCCTTAGAAAGGAATCAAAAAGGAAGAGAGAGATGGGGGAGACCGAGAAGAATCTGCTTTGATTCGGACCACACTGCACTTAAAACTCATTAATGCTATTTCCTTTACGCCCTTGACCCTTTTATGTTTTCAGTATGTCCTTGGCTGTGTTAACTTTGTGTTACAGTTGACAGTTGCCCGTTATTATTATTATTATTATTATTTTTACGTTGTTCGAACAGCTGAAAGAAATGGCTCGAATGAGATGTATTCCACAAGAAAAAATATGTGGTAGATGTTGTTCTGCTTCAGTGGGTAAATGCATTTTTTACATAAATTAAAAGCTCCATAATTTCTGTTCTAAGGGTGTGTGTGTATGTGTGTGTGTGTGTGTGTGTGTGTCAATTGTTTTTGTTGTTTTTTTTTTCTACAAAGGCTGAAAATGAGCTAATTTATCAGGATTCCGACCTGAACCTGGAGAAGACTTACGAATGTTTTCTTTAGAGGGCGCTGTGAGAACACATGATCATCTGTTGCATGTATGAATATAGCTGTGCTGTGTGTAAAGCTAGACAAACTTTAATATATTTTTAATAAAGTGTTAGTTTTACAAATATTTATGAGGATAAGGCTTCAGAATCAACAAATTATTACAAGCACGAACAACAACAAAATGATCTTTAATTAAAGTAAGATCAGATTAATGTTAAAAGAACGCAAGCTCAATTTCAAAGTCTACCATTACATGTACAGTAAGTGAATTGAAATATCAGCTAATTTAACTGAATCATGTAACAGAATACACTGCTCCAAAAAGTAAGGGAAATCACACAAAGGATCTTGAATGAAATGTTTAAAAATATTTACTTTTATACATAATTTATGTTTTGTAGTTTGTTGTGAACAAAATGGTGTGACAGTAGTGAATGGCAAACCAATATCAACCCAGTGAGGGCTTGATTCAAACCCACACTGAAAAAAAAAAAATAACAAGCTGATCAAACTCGAATGAATTTCATCATGGCTACTCATAATGTATGTCAATAGTGTGTATGGCCCCCAAATGCCTGCATGTACTTCTGACAATGTCTAGGTATGCTCCTGATGAGATGGATTTTCACTTGAAGGATCTCCTTCCAGACCTGGATCAGGGCATTAGTAAGTTCCTGAACAATCTGTGACACTACTAGGTGGCTTGGGCAGCGCCGATACATAACGTCCCAGAGGTTCTTGAATGGTTTCGATTGAAGGCTTGGCATTGTCATACACCAGGAAGAGGTCAGGGCCCACTGCACCAGCGTAAGGTTTGATTTCATCCCAGTACCTAACAGCAGTAAGTGTACCATTGGCTGGCGCGTACAAGCCTGTGTGACACTCCAAGGATATTCCTTTCCAGACCATCACTGACCCACTGCCAAATTGGTCAGGCTGGATTATATTTCAGGTAGCATAACATTCGCCATGGCATCTCTGACAATACTGGAACATGCTATGGCTATCTGCTTCTCATGACTGGATGAATTTTACAGTGCACAGAAAACTGACACACTAAATAAATGACTTTGTAAAGCCCAGCAAATTGGTTTTGTTTTAAGCATGGCATCTTGCCAACTACTGTGACCTGCTTTGCAATTTGCATTGCTTCACTTGTAATAATTACACATTTCTTACTATTTTCCTTCCATGATAATATTATCTAGACAGGCCAAGAAAGTAGCCCAGTGTTCAGGAGTCTGTTGAAGTTGCTTTGTATGAATAATTGATATGTAGAGAGTAAGTGAATAGTATGAATAGTAGCAGTCTGTGCTGTTAACAGGCAAAACAATGAATGTTCTTTCATTTATCTCCAGGAACTGTTTTATCAAGATTGTGATTGATCCAGAGCCTGTCCCTTCAAACACTGTACATGAGTCAACTGTAGATGGGATGCCATCACAGTACACCATATTCCATGCTCATTCATGCCTTAGGGGCAGCTTAGCATAAACAAACCATATACTGACGGTTTTTTTTAGAGGTGAGAGGAAATCAGGGTGTGCCTTAATCAGTGTCCTAGTTCAGTATTCAGGACACTGATCAGGGAGGTGGTCATTTTAAGGGCTGTTTCTCTGAACTGCAAAATCCTGAACCTTTAATCACTTGAAAGAAAAAAAACCTTCTAGCCAACTTCACCTACAAATGTATGTAGCTTGTTATTGTTGTTGTAGCTCTCAAACGATTACTTACATTAGCAATTTTTAACTTTATTTGACGTTATATGTATAGTTTGAGTCTAATGACTTTTAAGTGTTTAATGAATTTAAAAAATGTACTAGCTAGTTGCTGATCCTGCTTGAGGTACCATGACAAGTCATATACATTTGTGAACAAGCTAACAAATGTATATGACAGAAAACGTAAACGTTTGATATATTTTACATTGGTAACTGATCAGGAATTTAGAATGTCACCAGAAACTGAGTCATGAATATGTCCCAGTGTGTAATGAGCCAGAGTCCTTACCAACGCCAAAGTTATGTGCATGATGTACCGATTCACGACCTAGGGAGCTGATCGAGCCGCACCCTCAGAGAAACCAGAGGACACCCACAATGACACGTGCAAATCCACACGAACAGTAACCCAAGCCCAAGGTCAAACCGGGAACCCTGACACTGTAAGGCAACTTTGCTACTCCTCATGCCTCCACACCTCTTTGCTACACCCAATCAAATACAAACACAGGAGATAAAATCAGTAATGATTACTTTATGGTGCCATATACACAATTACATATTGGCTCACTGATTTCAGTGACTCACTGATAAGAATTTGTTTTCTAAACTGATACAATTGTATTCATAGTAGAAAGGTACATACAGTTTGAGTCCCATCACAATAAGTAGCAGAGTACATTAGGTATCTTGCCTTCTGCAGAGAAAACCTTACACTCTACAGCGCCCTGGTGCTCTGAATTATTTTTTGGCAAAATATTACGCTTCATTTTGAGACGACACCTGATTCCTGCGTCATCAGATTTGGTAGGGATCCAATATAAAGACGAGAGCCAACCTATAACTTCAGTATTAACGAAATATTTGCTAAGCAATAATTGTCATGGAGCAATATTTATTATGAAATTGTGTACATAACATAAAGATGATTATCTCTAAATGCTTGAATTTCTGACCAGGAAAAAAAATCTAAATGTGAGTAAAGCTGCTGAAATATGAAACTATGAAACGTGCGTGTTCAGGGTTATCTGGATAAATGCAGGGCATGTTTGCTGTACATCCAGTCAGACACAATTTGATCTCACTGTTCGTTTTAAATGTCCTGTTTGGGCACTGCGCGGTTGGTGGTGTCGTGTTGCCCTGTTCAGAGGTGTTGGAACTGGATATCTAGATGCTTGTCTAACACGTTTCATGTGTACAGGAAATCTGGCCTGTAAGTCCAACCAAGTATTTTGGAAAAAACAAAGCAAAACAAAATAACAGGCACCTCACACAAAGATGTGATGCGGGATTTGTAATGGGTGCCTTTAGTGCGTATAAAACAATGGATATTAAAACTGACTGAGTCAGCATTGGTCTTATTTATAGTATACAGTACAACCCGCAGAACAAAGCGTTCATTTAGTTAGCAAGCAACATCTATGACCACTGGTAACTTAGGCCAACGAAATTCAAATTGTGTGGTTGCTAAATATTCCTGGTGCTGATTTTGATATAAAAGAGTGTTATGTCACACTATAGAGAATCAAACAGAATAAGAAACGCTATTGACTTTTCAGAATGACAGTTTAATAACAAAGCTTTTCACTGACCAAAACAAAGAATCACTAGCCTGAGGTACATTCATTCCCCAAATTTTTGTAGCTTTTCTCCAGTGGAGGCGTCTGTTCACCTGCTTTGTGTATGTAACAGCGTTATCTGAAAGACGTGGGTCAAATGACTGTTTTCAAAGGAATGGGGTGTGCCTCATGGAAAACCTGTTTTATTACATGTTAGATGCCAAGTTTACCAGGATGTAGTTCATATTTCACATAGTAACACTTCTTCCATGGCAACGTACACAAGAGAGACTTTAGGAGACTCAATTCAGATATAAATCTCATAAATACTGAAAATTATTTGACATTTCTACAGAATATTCTTATGTTTTGCCAGAATTCTAGAGGGTACATGTGCCTTGCAGAAGCACCTTGTGTCACTGTAGAACCACAAAACTTCGGCATTTGACCATCATTCCCTGAATTTCAGATATCGTTGTAAAAATGAAAGCCCATTAATTTCCTTAGAAATATATATTAAACTGTCATGTGAGTGTGGACAAAAATTAAATAAATAAAAAACAAACATCGAGTTAAGTGACTAGATCAAGTTTAATTAATAATAAATAGAATAATTCAGTAGTAATAGTAATATTAAAGTCATCTCAACTCTGATATGGGATCATGCAAATCAACAGGAAAAATCATACAAGGGAAAAAAAAAACCCCAAACCCTCAAGTTTCAAGAAAGTTAAAGTATACAGGAGACTCTATTCAGGATGACAGTAAAGCTAAAAACATTTTTGACTAGTCGCAGCAAAAGCCATTAGACATTAAATAAGTCATTACCTCACCAGCCTCTGATTTCTTTCTGGGAAATGGTAAAGTCCTGTCATGAAGACTTTCCCACTGCAGAAAACTTTTATAAAGTGCTGACTCTGGAGATTAAAAGAGCATCTACTTACAGAAAGCTTCACCATACCAATGATTATGCATTTTTCTTTATTAAATAAATAAAATATTTTTTTATTAATTTAATTTTTTAAAAACCTGTTTATTAGCAGGATTATGTAAAGCATCTGTCATTCAAGCCCTGTGAATGAATTATTGCTATTGAAATGTTAACTTATTCGAATGAGCAAAAATTATTATTATTATTATAGTAGTAGTAGTAGTAGTAGTAGTAGTAGTAGTTGTAGTAGAAGTATTTTTATTATTATTATTATTATTTAACAGCCAAACTATTGCCCAAACTATTGTCAGAGCCATGCTGTTATCGAAAATTAATTAACACCTTTTAACCAGTCACATCTGTGATTTCAGCAGTACTGTGGTGTAAATTTTTACATATAACATTTACAACATTTCCTCATTAAATTAATAATTGTATTGCTATTGAATACATTTATTTATTTGACCCCCAAGTGTAATCAGCATAACATGTTTCAAAGCGATCTTTTAGGAGTAGCCGTTATAGTTAGCAGTTTCTGTTCTGACTTTCCTTATTAGAAATGTTAGTGGGAAAGAATCAATTATATTTTTGGGTCTTTCATAATCAGTTTTAAAATTCTTGTTATTTCTAAAAAATAATGTATTACTGATGTAGCATAATCAGTATTATACTTGCTTTTACAAAAATATAGTCAGGTTGGGAACTTTGAGCCTTCTCAGATTAAAACACACCACATCATTCTCTTATATAAAATATATTTAATTCCTAAAGATATATTCAAATAGACAGATATTCACATACAATCATCCATAAAAACAATCATCTTTTTAAAGAACATATAAAAAGAATCTGTGCATCAGTGTGCAATATTAAAGCACTGTTCCCTGAATAAAACCAGTTGATTTCTGTGAAAACCAGTGTTGATCTTCCAAAAGACACTTGTAAAACACAACAGAACATCAGAGTCATACTGATTTCACCTCTCATCTCTTATTAAAAGTTAACTTATTACTTATAACTACAATCTGAAAGAAATGTACAATGGTAGAAAATGAAACTGTCACAAACTGCTCCATTTTTTTTAATCTTGTCAGACATCTGAATTCCATTTATTACACTAAAACTAATCGAAATGTTTTGAGTACAAAGTACGACATAACCTGAAGAAGTTGCTTTCGGCTGCTCCCTGTTCGGGGTCGCCACAGCGTACCAACTGGTCCGCACAACAATTGGCAAACGTTTTACGCCGGATGCCCTTCCTGACACAACCCTCCCATTTTTCCGGGCTTGGGACCGGCACTGCATCCAGTGGCTGGGGTTGGGGCATTGGCTGGGAATCGAGCCCGGGCCTTCCGCATGATAGGCGAGAAACCTACCACTGAGCCACCAATGCCCCATTGTACGACATAACCTATTGGTTAATAATATACCTCGAATGAACAACAAACGCCAGAAACGGCTTGACTTCAAATTTTCAGCACACTCGATAAAAAAACAGAAATCATTCTGAAATATGTGCACACAACTATAGAAGTGCTGAGTAAACACAAGCCACTCATTTTGGAACGGATCACATGTAATGCTGGTATGGAAGGTCAAATGCCTGAATCCAAACATGAGATACTGATCTGGAGGAGAGAAACCTATAGAACATGACTATAAAGCTCCACCTGCAAAATACAGTTAATGGGACATCAAAGTTTGTTCACATGAAATTTTGCTGATGCTGAGCAACAGTGCCAATGTAAACAACGATTTCACCTCTCATTAACTCTTGATTAAACGTTAACTTATGACTTGATCTGAAAGAAATGGCTGGTAGAAAATCAAACTGTCACAAGCCACTCATAATGCCATTTCCCCCCCTTACCCAGAAATTTCCATTCCAGTTACGTGACTTGAAACAACTAGCACTACTACTAGGAACTACCTTTAGCACTAGTTTAGAGTGGAACACTCAAGGATACATCTTTTGTGTGTATCTTACACCTATATTTAACAAAGGTAAATAACTGAACCAGTTAAGTAAAACATTAAAAGGTACACTATATGTACCCTTCTGTGTAAAATATACATAATGATAAACACTAAAGGTACCTAATATGTATGCTTGAAATTTCCATCCTAGCTACAAGGAATGGTACAGTTACAAATCCTTTTGTTTCATCAAAGTGTAAGCTCTCTAAATGCAACCAAAACATTGTGGAGATAAGTAGTAAATGTTATGTCTTAAAGACTACAAGCTAATCCTCAAACTTTAGTTGCCATGTCACGTCCCTGACCTGTTTTCCATATTCAGCAGGGGAAAATGTGACAGTGTGTTTCGAACTTTACAAGAAAACAAATAACACAATTGCCACTTTGAGAATGATTTGATGGATTTAAACCCCCAAAACTTCAGCACAACTCAAGTTCAAGTCCAGAGATGCATTAATATTAAAGTGCTGAGTAAACAGAAGCTACTCCTGTGGAACAAATCCTATGTAGTGCTGAAGGGTATAGAAAAGGCTGACTGCATGGATCCAAACAACTGATAGTGGAGGACAGAAAGCACAAAGGGAACCCAGAATGTAAAAACCCAGAATGTTTTAGAAAAGTATTGTTGATCAGAGAAGTCTCTCTATTCGTCCGGTCCTCAGAATATCCAGGTCCACTGTTTTCCCACTTGGTGCTGTCATGTCAATAGTTCTTTCGAAGGCTGCGTTGTCGTAGGTCTCCATGCCCGAGATGTGCCACGCAGTCTTAGTGGGAATGTTAATATATACAGGAACGGACCCATTCATCAACTCTTGATTATCGACGCACTTGTTCTTCTGTCCCCCCTCCGTGGATTTGGCTCCAGTTTGCGAAAGCCTTGTGGAGAATCTGCGCGCCCACAGCGCCAAATTGTCCAGCGTGTTTTTCTCCAGATCGTCTGAGGGGATCGTTGCGTTCCCTGTGTACCAGAGCACCCACCATCCCAGGCTCAAGAACACCACGAGGGAGCCCGTATAGATGAGAAAGTCGCCGTAAAAGCGGCCGTCCAGGCGCAGATCGGCGAGAGCACCGACGAGCAGCACAGTCAAGCCGACCACGTCAAAAACCACTCCAAGCACGAATAAGGGCACACAGCTCCCGATGCACCTCGGCACCATGGTGCATGATACCGTCGCATGTGAAAAATCACGGAGTTCGTGCGTCTTTAAGCAGCTCGTGTTTCTTTCTCTCACTCCTGCTGAGCAGACACCTGTTTGCTAGCCCCGCCTTGAAAATTACGTAACACACGTAAAAGCCACGCCTTTGTCCAGGGATAAATTGGCCTCAGGAGTTTAGGTGTTGATGCTTTATACTTGTGTTGTTCTTACATAGGTTTTACATAAAGGTTTTGCATTTTTGGATGGGGTGTAAACAATGTAAACAAGTAAACAATGAATTTATTTGATCATAAGTTGTGTAATCATGGACGCATATTTGTATAATAGCTATAAGATGCGCCATATAACATCAACCACACAGCTGATATTTTTCCTGTCATGTTTTATTGCATTTATAAACAATTGGTCAACGATTTCATTTTTAATCATATTAATCATACTTTTTATCAATACCGTTACATCTAATGTTGACAAACATCCAGTACATACACTATATGGCCAAATGTGTGGACACATGACCACCACACACATAGTGGTCCTTCCCCAAACTTTTGTCACAAAGTTGGAAGGACAAAATTGTGTATGTCTTTGTGTGCTGGTTCAGTACAATTTCCCTTCACTAGATAAGAGTCCAAAATCTTATGGTTAGAGTGGAAGAATGTGAGTGTTCTGTCCTGTCCTCAACCCCACAGCTCATCTGGGATGAAGTTGAATGGAAACTTTGCCCCAGGCCTCTTTGCCTGACATCAGTGCCTGACTTCACTAATGCTCTTGTAGCTGAATGGTCACAAATCCCCACAGCCACACTCTAAATTCTAGTGGAAAGCCTTACCCAGAAGAGTGGAGGTTATTATAACAGTAATGGAGAATCTGGAATGTCTTTGGCCATATAGTGTGAGTTATAAACAGTTGTTCTCTCACCAGCCTGTGTTTTCCTCTCTTGTGAAGCAAATGCAGCTTGTTATAGAGAAACCATGAATGATTGCAGAATGCAGAGTCCCTGTGTATGTTGTTACTGCAGAAACAATAAAAACAATAATACTTGAACAAGTGTGTTAATATAAATCCTGCAACTGAAACCACTGTCCATGCTATTCTGCTAAAGAAAATTAATTAGCACTTTTTGACCAATCGGAATCGAGCATCCAAAAGATTACTGGTATAAGCAAACATTTTACTACATTGCCATGTAACATACCACAGATGCACTTTGTAGTTATATAATTATATAATTACTATCTGTATTCAATCTGCTGTATGGATAAATTTCCAGCTTTCATCCAGCTCATACAGTGGAAAGGCTCCCCTTCAGTGACCTGATAATTGAGTGATGGCTCATTTTCAGCACAGAAAATATAGTGGCATCATAGTGGACATTGCTTATCCTTGGTGTTTTAATTATGTCCTGTCTTTTAAATTACATTGTCTTCTAAACCTTCATCTGTGTCATTTTTAAAATAGGGTGGTTGGCATACTGTTGGATGGAGGTCAACTGGGCACTGACAGAGGTTTTGGGAGGTTTTCTGAGGTTCTGTGCTTGATACACTCCTACCTGTACAAGATATGCTACAATGTCACTGTCATATCATAGGAAAGTGACAAATAGTTCAACAGGGTTAAAGGCTATAGTCTATAGTGTATTTATATAGGTTAGAGGCCTGTATTTGAACGTATACTGTATAGTTAGTACAGTGGGATACACCAGTTGATTATAATCACCACTGAATCATTAATGGTTACTTTATTCATTATTAATAAATATAATATGATGCAATTATATTTTGTTGTAAAGTCTATAATATCAGTTTTGTTGTCATCATCATCATCATCATCATCATCATCATCATCATCATCATCATAAGATGCAACAGTTTTTATTTGTTTAGTTAGCATGTGCCTTTTCGATAGCACATGGATAAGCTCGTCGAACAAAATGAAAATGTAAATATTTCTTAAACTATTAACTCTGTAGTATTATTAATGCATTAGACGAAGGTATCTTTTATGAGCAGCAGGTGGCAGTAGTAAACTACACAAAACCCCTAAAAAGAAACATTTGCCTTATTTAGAAATGAACCTTTTTCAACACGTTTATCAAGCGTCTCAGCAAAACCCTGAAGATTTTCTGAATTATTGGCAGCTTGTTTGATTCAGTGCCATATTTCGTTTATATTATTGATGTATTCTAATAATAAGCATATAATATAAACAGGACAATATTCTGTGAATAGGTGTGTACAATAACAGTATTGGAACAGCTATAATAATGGGCAGATATAATTTTCATATCCCATAATACTCCCTCTTCTCTTTCAACCCAAATAATCAATCATGCCTTACACAGAGTGGTCTGACTATATTGTTTTTATGGTTGTTTCATGTTAAATGACACAAATCAATACCACGAATCAAATTCATGGAAGATTCAAGTTCGGTCACGATTTTTATCCAGTAGAAAATAGAAGGTCGGATACTGAGGGAATTCCGGCTCTTTTCAGTGAGTCATTTAGCTCAGCTCAACCATTCAGAGCCGACTCTTTCGGAGCATTACCCTTTTTCTAAAAGGGACCATGTTTGCGATATTTTGACCAATATTTTTGGCTGTTATTGTCTGCCTACCTCTATCCTCTATCTGAAATGGCTGGCATCATACGCTACTGTCTTGCTAATAACCAAATAAAATTGGTTTGCATTTTACATTTTATAGGCAAAATCAGCTATTAGGCGCTACAAATGTGCAGTGACAGTAATACAGTAAGCGTTCCCACGTTAATTTGATCGTGCATGCTGCGTCTTTGCTTCATTAAGAAGATTGGCTCTGTTTATGCTGTTATCTGATCGTCTCTTTGCAGCAGATCCTTAGTCATGCTTTCACACACACACACACACACACACACACACACACACGTCTCATCGTGAACCAAGTTACACTTCAAGAGTTACAGCTATGCCTACATGTAAAAAACGGGTTCGTGTGTAAAAAGTCAACACTTTTTTAATAAAAAAAAAAAAGTTAGATAATATAATAATGGATAATTAAACAACAACAACAACAACAACAAAAAAAGCAGGCGTTTGTTACTTGCATATGTATTCACTCCACTTGGTTCATACTCACCACCTGTAATTACAGCTGCAAATCATGTGGGACACGTCTATTAGCTTTGCAGACGTAGGTCTTCATATTTTTGCTCATTTTTCTGGGTAAAATAGCTGTAGCTCTTTCAGATTGGAAGAAGACCACTGTGGTGAGCAGCACTACCAAGTTGTGCCACTAATTGTCAATTAGTCTTGGGTCTTGGCTTTGCTTGGCCCTTTCTAAGACATTTGGTTTCTTTGTTTTTTAGCCATTTCAGTGTAGTTTTGGCTGCATAGTTAGGGTTGTTGTTATTTTGGACACTGAATCAGCACCCCATTCTCAAGTCTCTTGATGTGTTCTCTCCTGGCATTGCAAGAAATGTAATTTCAGTTTAGCTAGCATTTTTATTTTCTCTTTATGTTTAATTGCACACCTGGATATCCTCCCTAGCTCTAGGCAGTGGTGCAGTATGTGCCATATTCTTTCAATTTTTTTTAATAAGGGAATCGCAAAGCTGTTGAAGAGAACTTTTCTCTGAAACAAACTAATTGTTTATTTGCAAAGTTTGTGAACCAAGCTGGAATTTCACACTATAACAAACAGAAATGATTCATACAATGAACATACAATAAATAAATTCTGTGAAATGAAATGGATCCAACACCACTGGACCTTGTGCATAGCAAAATGCTTAGAATTAATGTCTTTAATAGCAAAATGACTTTTTGGAGCACTTCCAAGTGACGTTCTTTTTCTCTGAAGCTAAATGGGCTACTTCTGGCTAATCAAGGGCGGCTTGTAATTTGGGCATTTACAGGCAGCAATTTAACAGGCTGATGTCAGACATAACTGTTTACATAAAATATGGTACTAGTTCTGCACCAAAGAATGTATTTTTAATCTGTGATGGGACTTTTTGAGCTTCTGAGATGTACAGGCGGACAAAATTATTCACTGGAAAAAAGTTATTCGCTTTGCTGATCATATTAATGAATCTATAGTCAGCATTATAAATTGCTTCAGACAGTATTCAGCATGAAATACAAGACTTTTTAAATGTTTGAAACCAGCTTGCAGGTACTGCATTGCAGGGAGAGCGTTGAAATCTGATGTTCACTCCTTGTGAATAAAATTGGCTAATTGTCATTGTGTAATTTGAAAGCAAATCAATCAGATGTGATTGGAAAGCTAATGGTTCATCATTAGATAATGAACGCAGATATGTGTGCAGACCAGAATGAGGATCACTAGGGAATCCTATAAAACAAATGCTGCTCTGGATGGTGTAGTAATTTTTTTTTTACTCCCACGTTGAGTAGGTTTAAGGTATTCTAATCAATGGCCAAATAAGTCATTTCAAGTCCTTATAGATGTCTGTACTCATTTTAGTTAAACAAGAGTAATATGCAGTAGTTTACGGGCTTTCCCATGCAAAATGATGATGCTTTACACAAACTTAACCCTGGCAGAGTGCCAATATACTGTGTCCCTCATATTTCAAACCTGTCACACATAAAATGCACATATTTGTTTTTCATGCGTGAGCTGCTTTAATTTGTGTTATGCATCACACAGTCAATCACCAGGCAGCATATGCATGCTGTAGGGAAGGACAATAAGCTCATATGCATGTCTTGCATATGGGCAATATCTCATCACAATTACCTTCACTGAGTAATATTAGCTTATTGTATTCTATCTCTTTCATGATCCGGCAGTAATGATACACATGACACATAAAAAAAGCTCACAGATATTAGGTGCAGTCGTGTATCCGACTAGTGCAATTAGAAAGTCAAGTAAAAATGAAGATGCACTCCTGATAACAAAGAACATTATCAGTGGATTCAATTAAGTATGTGATATTTTATAACATTCCTACAATGTTCTGAAAAGATCTGCTGTGATAATGATTTGCTTTTTAATGTTCTTAGAATATTCCTCACACAATGTTCCTAGTTCACAAATGCAAACCATTGTGTAATGCATTTTGACTATTTTAAAGATTACCCGCTGAAATATTTGGAATAGAAATGTTTATTAGCGTTGCATAAAAAAAACAAGAAGAACCACAAAACCATAGAGCCGTAAGATATAGACAAATTTTTGTAACCAAAAATTGTTAGCGGAGAGCACTGGTTCTGATTGACTGACACATACTAGCAAATTTTTTATTATTATTATTTTTTTTAATAAAATTGGTTTTCAGCTCTTTTGAGGCTCTGAATCTCAGAGTATGAAGTACAAAGAGCATGGAATCTGTGTAACAATTGGATTTGGAAAAGAAATTAAATTATTAGTTTCCATATCTATCTATCTATCTATCTATCTATCTATCTATCTATCTATCTATCTATCTATCTATCTATCTATCTATCTATCTATCTAAAGATCTAAAGATCTACAAGGTAAAAATGTCTGTGCTAATATTGTGAAGTATGTCAATAAAAAAACAGGTAGTTGTTAAAGAAAACAGTACTGGATTGGTGTTGGCGCTGGATGACACTCACAGTTTTGGTATCGGTATCGATACTGAAAAGGAAAAGGTAGTTTTGTGCCATCTCTAATTGTAAGTTGTGCTTCTATTACACATCACTTAAAAATCTTTTAAAAATAAATAAATAAAAAATGAGGGTCAAATTTGCTTTGAGTAAAACTAATCTCAGACTATATTTTAATTTTACAATATTATTGAACACTTTCTGAGTTCATATTGCTATTAAGAGCCTGAATGAGAACATGTGTGTATCAGAACTTTCAAATAAATAGAATTTGATCTCTAATGAGGCCTAGCGACAGATTCCAGTTCACTGCAGGTGGTTTAACGCTCAGCAGTTTCCAAATGTCATATCCTAATGCTTGGAATTGAAGATCCTTCCTTCCAACAAGGCTGTCTTTTGCCCAAGCCCTGATGTCCCAGTGGGTTTGTAGTCCAGACAGGCATGAGGCTCCTTCAGCATTTCAAGCAGACGGTTCTGTAGTCTGCGAAGACAGTACTTCTCCTTGTTTCTGTTTCATTCACCTTTCAGTGTGTAGTGAAGCAAAAAAGGAGATTTATGTCTGATATTACACGGCAAAAACGTGTCTGAAGTTATACCATAATAGTTCAACACAATACAATAACATATTACTCTAATACTATTTAAAGTCCAGCTGTCACTGGGCAGATTGCACTGCTCTAAGTGTGACTCAGTTTGGGGCTCATGTCAAGAGCATGCTGTAATTTCTTGATGAGATTGTTGACGCTGCAGGCAGGGAAGCAGATTTTCAGTAACGGTCAAACTGGACTACTTCTCAGAGTCAAGCATACTTTAGTAGGAAATGTCCCCAAGGTCACTTATGCTTTGATGGCCATGAAGAGTCGGACTACATTGTTTATCAGAGGACAGAAAAAGGAATGCTGAATTCAGTAAAAGCACCATTCTCTTCCCTTCTCTCAGCAGCCACTGTAAGCTTTACCAGCATCAAATAAATCAAGGGGTGGAGGAATGAAGGGTAAAGGGGAGGAAGCTAATTTGTATTTTCATTATCCTACTCAAGGTCAACTCAGCTAATGGGATTTGTGTGCTTGCAGTATGTTTGTGGGTATCAGTGTGTGTGTGTGTGTGTGTGTGTGTGTGTGTGTTGGGTTAAAGTCTGCAATTTATAGTTGCATGTATATGTACCGCATTTATCTTGTCTTACGTAGACCTCATATTTGCCATGTCATTCCTTCAAACTGAAAGATGGGCCAGTGTCAGTGTATATGTCATGTCTTTCCATCAGGCTAAAAGATGACACACTGTCAGTGTATGCCAAGTATTTCCATCAAACTAGCTGAAAGATGATACAGTGGTCTTCGTATGAAGCCAGCATGGCAATAATTTTACTGGCCTAGCCCTAGAGAATATGTTGACTGACAAGCATGAGTGTAAATTAAATGTGTTGTGTGCTGGCACTCAATAAAACATGGCAAAAGTAAAACAAAGGGCAACCCTATGCTGGCTTGTCTACAAACAAAAGCAGATATGTAGGTTTTTGATCAGGTGCTGGTGAACATACACCCTGGAGCTGGAGAAGGAGCTGAAAGATTTGTCTTATCTCTCTGAGCAGATCCTCATAATGCTGTTTTATCGCTCTTAGCAGATACACATGTGAAGAAGATTTATCTAGTACTGAGATGATTAAGTCTTTGGATACTGCTTTCTGTGCCAAGGGATATTTTTTAAAACTGTACTCACATACATAAGGTACCTTTAGCCCAGTGTATATTTATTTATGCACTGATACAACAAAGCAATAAGTCAGTGGACACTGTCCTTGGCCACTGACATTAATGAATGGAAATATTATAGAGATATAATATTTTAACTACCATCAAAAGGGAAGGACAATAATCAGCCTGCAGTGCCATAGCAAACATTCAGGTCCCTGAGGTTGATGTCATGTTTTTCTCAGTAACAGACTAGTAAGAAAAAATAATTTAAAAGCTGATCTAGCTGATTTGCAGATTATTTTAAGTATAAATTTTGTCAGGTTACTGATTTTTATAGCTTTTGTTGGGGTTGCTGGTTACTGATGAGCTTGTAATAAGCAATATCAGTAATGTTGTGTAAATTATGTCTTGTCATCTGAACTATATACATCATAGAAGAGTTGATGCTAGTCTGGAGATAGGCGATGACATTTTCAGTGGAACAGATGGGACTCAATAAGATATTCAATAAGATACCAAATGCAGTATTTAATTAAAGAGAATTTGGGATATTCTTTCAAGGGGCCCATAACTCCTTGCTAGGTTCCTTTATTTCCACCTTTTTTCCCTGTGGTTATTTTGTGGTGTTAATTAGTTTGTTACACCGGATAAAGAATACATTGAAAAACATTTTTATCTATTACATTAACTAGTAAACATTCACATTACAAAATCAGAGAGTTAACCAGGTATCTAACACAATCATATCGAGATACACCGAAAATCCTAATTTACTCATCAACTAACTAACAAGTACACCAATGTTAAACCCAACTTAAAATATAGAACATACTTTTTTTGGACTTTATCATTTTTCTCTGGTTCTCTGGTCCAGAGAATGTGATGCAAACTAGGTCAAAAGGTCTCCTTTTAAATGTCAATATAATAATCCTGATATTATAAAAATCCTTGACTTATGAATAGATGAGAACTCTGAGTAAACCTTTGGCACTCAAATGACTTTCCTAGGAGGCACTCTGGTACATTTATTAGAAACTATGGAAGATCTATAGAAGATCTATAAGAAACACTCTTCTTCTTCTTCTTCTTCTTCTTCTTCTTCTTCTTCTTCTTCTTCTTCTTTCGGCTTTTCCCTTCAGGGGTCGCCACAACGAATCATCTCTCTCCACCTATCCCTTTCTTCTGCATCCTCAACACTTGAAACCATGGTACACTGTATATATGTATTTAAAATGGACAACATGAAGATTTATGATATGCCCACTTAGCTTGCCATGCAGTACAAGGTACAGGTATCTGGATATGAATCACATGTCATTTACATAAAAGTTTCATGACAATCATAGGATGTCATAAGATTTCCATGACATTCCCTTAATCAAATTACATCATCAACTCCATACAAGACCCATATTGCATGTTCTGCATTAGATAGTAACATGGAATAAATATTTCACAAGAATTACTAGCACAGAAAACACCCAGTAGGAAGCCTGTAAAAAAACAGAATATATCTTAAAGCTAACATATATTTCCCATAGTGTCCTCTTAGAAATTCCACATTCCAAGGATCATAAGATATTTAGAATTTACTATGAAATCCCATTAAAATCACATATTCAGCTGGTGCTAGTTCACTGTGGGAATGTTCTTTAAGGGTTGAATGAGTTATTAAGAAGAGGCAAGCCTGCATGCTTTGGATTACATATTACTAATATAAAAGTTGTTTCAAGTTATTTGGACACAAAATGTAAGCTTTATGGAGGTTAAATATGTATCCAAATTGCAAATTCCTTCTCATATCCTGTGCACAGCAGTTTTTTCTGTTGTTTTCTTGTTTTTTGGTCAAGCCAGAGCGACTGAGCATGAATCTCTAAACTCTGGAACAGTTCACGCTGTGGCAGCCCAAACAGACTGAGCACTTATGTGGAGAAAAACAACAGATTTTGGTGTCCTTGTTTTAGGGATAAGGCCATTCTGTGTCAGAACAGAGCAGTGCTAACGTCGTGGTGGCCAGTGCATATTTTAGGCCAATTTAAGTCCTGGCAATGACAGGGCACAGGTCACCATTTGTGCAATTATGCAGTAGAATATTTCAATACATGACATGAGAGAAAGCAAACATCTCTCTCTCTCTCTCTCTCTCTCTCTCTCTCTCTCTCTCTCTCTCTCTCTCTCTCTCTCCAGAGTTCTGCTTGAGAGGATCTCAATTGAAACGGGTTTCATTTAATTCATTTTAAATCTAACCAATTCTCTTCAGGGCAAGTTCTCATATGCAGATAAGTGGCAGACACTATAACCCGCAAAGCTTGCAATCTTTAAAAGAAGGACCATTTTAAAATTGAATGAAAATTATATTTCAACTTAATAGATGAACAAGCTACCAGCGAACAATCTGACCAAGTTTTCTTAACATAAGCAGTTGGCACTTTCATTTGTGTGGGCACTAGAATATCTTTTGTCACAGTGACAGTAATTAAAGGAATTAAATGTGCTTTCATGCATGCTACTATCGCTTTCCAATTGTTCACGCATAAGTTTAAATAGTTTGTGATTCAATGGGAGTCATTGCACTTTGAAGCATCTGTCTACTCCCATTGTCTGTGATCAGACCCCATGACCCTGTGAATGATACCAGAGGTGTCAAGGACGTGTGGTGCATTCCTCCCGTCACACCCGAGGCCGCAGGTCTAGCATGATGAGATTTCACCCGTCACTTGGAGAACCCCAGCTGTCAGGGGCTTACCTATGGCCACGGTAAACAGAGCTCACCTCTTGAGACAGCCGCACAGCTCGCACGCCACCTGGAGATGTCTAATTGCAGGATAAATCCACTGACAGCTCTGCAAAAATGCTATCGATCACATTTTTTGTCCTCTGCCTCGTGTATGCTCTGGACTCAATGCTCTGGCAGTCTAAGAATGATTTGTATCCTTTCCCCTCCTCTTCTCTAGCATTCCAGGGCCTATTCTCAATCTCCTTCTCATTCACACACACACACAAAAAAAAAAAAAAATGGCAAGGCATTTCCAGAGTGCTCCTGCCATCCAACAAATGGATGCCTGTATTTATGTGCAAGGGCGTTCTGCACATGTATCAGTGAGAGCATATGAAAGAGAATAGGTCTGCTTACTCACCAGCATCACTGTCATATATCTCAGTTGGATGGATTATGTGCTTTTTTCCTTTTTAACCTGTCAGGATGGAAAGACAAAGCCTTTAAAGAGAATGGTGCACCGCATGTATAATTGTTTCCTGGGAACAGCAGGATAGTGCCTCCTCCTCATCTCTGTTGATCAGGTCTTTGTTGTAAAATCAAAGAGAGGGGGTTAGTTATCTGAACACCAACAAATGTAAGTACAAGAATCAATAATCTGTTGTACAGAGATTCATTTTCTCCCCAGTTTGGTATAGAATTTCCTAACAACTAGCCAATTCTCCCCTATCATACAACAGAAACCACCAATGGAGGATGAAGGCGATCTCATGCTTTCTGTGAGGCACAGACAGCTGCAAGGCACTCAGAGGAAAGCATTACCTGCCCTTTTCCACACACATGACTCATATTCCCATAATTGAGAAAGCGTCTACCCTTCCTCCTACCCTGAAAGCACAACCAATTCTGATCTCTTGACTTCCAGTCCATGGACAGTTATGACAATGTTGGGATTAGACCTCACAATCTCCTGATGATAGGGAGTATACTTGTACCAGTCGAGAACAGTGAGAAATTATCAGTGTTTGCAAATACAGGCACCAAAAAAAGTCTCAAACGTAGACTGAAAATCCATGTACAAAGAGGCTTATTATAGATCTTGGCAGTTCAGAGTGAAATTGTGATCCAATACTAAAAAAACCCCCAATAATGATCAAAACATAACAATAAATTAAACAACGCCAGAGGATAATCGGAAGAATAATCCATAAAACAAAGCAAGCATCAATACTCAATACAATAGTCAGCATTAAAAAAACTTATAACTTACTCAAAGACAGAACAGCAAGACCATGCTTATATTGAAAAGCAGAAGATGAGAAGGAAGTGCATGCCAAAGGTTATGTTAAGAGTTATTTTTACAAATACTCATATTTTGGCAAGTTAAATAACTATTACAATCATCAGCTGTCGGCAGTGTAAATTTGATTTAAACAGAGATGACAACGCATGGCAAGTCTTTGCTGTAAAGCCCTTGTGAGGTTTGCAGACACTCTTCTTGCCGGCTCCACTCTAATTAAAATGCACTGTGCTTTTAGGCAGGCATGCTACAGGATTAGTGTTTATGTGCGTCTTCTGACTTGAAGGAGAGTAATATTTTCCCTGTGCATTACTATGCAAGCTAGAATCAATCTTGTGCACTAATATTCCTGTAGGTTTTATTTGGTAACATTCACATGCGTCATGTTTTTGCAAGGCCCATCAGCTGTGGATTACATATCAATAAAAAAATAAAGCTGTGTGTGAGCTCAAACAGGGACGCACCTTGAAAACCAACACACACTCACACACACACATACATAATTGTTGGTTGTAGCAAATCTTTACCAGATCTGAAGACATCCGTGCTTACATCAGTATATAACCTCAGTATATATTTTATAGAAAAAATTAATAATAACAATTCAGTAAACTAATATTTATTTGGAATAAATGTTCTCATCTCCACCTCCAGGACCAATCAATAAAGCTATGTTTTTTATATTATTGAACGTTTCACTGAGAGTAAGACCATTAGCGGGGTTATGAAGGTAGGCAGGGTTATGAAAGATTTTGTATTCTGGTCATGGTTCTGAAATTCCACTGACTTGTACTTTGGCTTTTGAAGCAAGCCTATCTTGGCCTTCAGGAAAGGCCCTGGTGAGACCGGAATACTGATAAATCAATGCACCATCCTGAGGCCTGAAGGCTTCATCAAAAGTGAAAGCTACAGAATGCATTGTTAAAGAAATGAGAGTCATGTTGCATGCACACACACACACACACACACACACACACACACACACACACACACACACACACACACACTTTATGATTCACTCACCTCTTATTCCCACACTACATGAATGTGCATGATGTTCCCCTGGCAGAGCAATGAGGCAGAATGCTATTTGTGTTCTGATGACACAATACTCTTTCTGTAGACTCTAAACAATTTGTCCTACAAAGATCAAGTGTTTCTGCATTACTTTAGACTTTCATCTTTGTTTTTCTTCTGATTTGTTGCCTTTCGGTGCTAGAAATTATGTTCATCCATTGTGTTCTTATATTGCATCTAGCAATGTATAAGTATGGTTTAACTTCTGGATTACGGTATAGATTCCTCAACACTTATATTATGGAAATGATAAATCTTTGATAAATCTGTCTTTGTCCTAAGAGACTGAAAGAGTGGCCAGCATTTTCAGTGAGCAAGTTTTTCTTGGTCATGTTTTGACATCAATATGATATCAGGGGAATATTCTACTTCTTCTTCTTGGCCGTTTTGTTCTTCCTTTTTGCTGGTAGTTTAATACTGAGAGTCCCCCAGACACCTTACATTTTTATTCTCTAATAGTAATGACTTTTTGAAGAATGTGGGCTGTAACAAAAATTGCAGTATTCTGTACAATGCCTAAAGCTCTGACTATGACCAGAATCACAGGAGCCTTAGTGTTTCCTGCACAAGAGATCTTAAACTCAAGGTCCTTGCATTTACTTATTTTTCCTACCTCTTTCACTGAGACATTCAGATATTATGATTAGTGTCGACAACCATGTCATACATGATGGCGATGTTCTTCTCAAGGTCCTTCTCTGATTAGCTAACTATTCAATTGTTTGATGAGTATATTCATTCAGGGCTAGCACAGGAGCAATGTACTCTTTGTGTTGCTGGCACAACCTGCATTTGAGATTAACACCATTCTGAAGATGTTCCTTTTGTGATAGTGTGTGCTGAGTGCCTGATCTTGCACAGCCATGAGAAATGTTGCAGCCACACAAATGTCAGTTTCTTATCAACATAGTCGCTGTTTATCTGCCTAAAGAACTGGCCATGGAGTGGCAAAGAGGCTAGGTTGTTTATTTTCTTGTCTATCAGTGAAGCCTTCATCTTTCTCTTCAGACTAGGGGTTGCTGTCTGGGTGCTGGCATCAGGTGAGCTGTATCAGTGCTTAATCTCATCGCTGAAAGAAAGCATTTCTTTTTCTCTTTTTTGGCTTTAATTATGAGTCTGGTGTATTTGTATACTTGTTTTTTTGTTTTTCTCAGTGCCTCAACTCAGTGCCAAGAATGTGTCTTATTCTGAGGTAGCATTGTACTGTGCTGAATATCATCACTCTGGTCTACACTTAGATACTTAAGAGAATTTGGCATCATCATTTAGCCTTGTAAGTCATCCTGAGACAAACTTGCCTCGCTTGATGGCTGCTTTGGCACGTATGTCTAGTTTGAATTCCATCTCCATGTCACCACTAAATGTCTTGGCTATGTAGAGATTTTGATCCAGTTGGCTGCTATTCTTTGCAAAGAGCTATAAGTCATCTACAGTGGTGTGAAAAAGTGTTGGCCCCCTTCCTGATTTCTTATTTTTTTGCATGTTTGTCACACTTTAATGTTTCAGATAATCTAACACATTTAAATATTAGTCAAAGATAACACAAGTAAACACATCATGCAGTTTTTAAATGAAGGTTTTTATTATTAAGGGAAAACAAAATCCAAAACTACTTGGCCCTGTGTGAAAAAGTGTTTGCCCCCTAAGCCTAATAACTGGTTGGTCCACCCTTAGCAGCAACAACTGCAATCAAGCGTTTTCCATAACTTGCAATGAGTCTGTTACAGCGCTGTGGAGGAATTTTGGCCCACTCGTCTCTGCAGAATTGTTGTAATTCAGCCACATTGGAGGGTTTTTGAGAATGAACCACCTTTTTAAAGTCATGCCACAGCATCTCAATGGGATTGAGGTCAGGACTTTGACTAGGCCACTCCAAAGTCTTCATTTTGTTTTTCTTCAGCCATTCAGAGGTGGACTTGCTGGTGTGTTTTGGATCATTGTCCTGCTGCAGAACCCAAGTTCGCTTCAGTTTGAGTTCATAAACAGATGGCCGGACATTCTCCTTCAGGATTTTTTGGTAGACAGCAGAATTCATGGCTCCATTTATCACAGCAAGTCTTCCAGGTCCTGAAGCAGCAAAACAGCCCCAGACCATCACACTACCACCACCATATTTTACTGTTGGTATGATGTTCTTTTTCTAAAATGCGGTGTTACTTTTATGCCAGACGTAATGGGACACAGACCTTCCAAAAAGTTCAATTTTTGTTTCGTCAGTCCACAGAGTATTCCCCAAAAGTCTTGGGGATCATCAAGGTGTTTTCTGGCAAAACTGAGATGAGCCTTTATGTTCTTTTTGCTCAGCTGCGGTTTTCGTCTTGGCACTCTGCCATGCAAACCATTTTTGCCCAGTCTCTTTCTTATGGTGGAGCCATGAACACTCACCTTAACTGAGGCAAGTGAGGCCTGCAGTTCTTTGGATGTTGTTGTGGGGTCTTTTGTGACCTCCTGGATGAGTTGTCGCTGCGCTCTTGGGGTAATTTTGGTCGGCCGGCCACTCCTGGGAAGGTTCTCCACTGTTCCATGTTTTCTCCATTTGTAGATAATGGCTCTCACTGTGGTTCACGGCAGTCCCAAAGCTTTAGAAATGGCTTTATAACCTTTTCCAGACTGATAGATCTCAATTACTTTCTTTCTCATTTGTTTTTTTAATTTCTTTGGATCTCGGCATTATGTCTAGCATTTGAGGATCTTTTGGTCTACTTCACTTTGTCATGCAGGTCCTATTTAAGTGATTTCTTGATTGTGAACAGGTGTGGCAGTAATCAGGCCTGGGTGTGGCTAGAGAAATTGAACTCAGGTGTGATAAACCACAGTTAAGTTATGTTTTAACAGGGGGGGGGCCAAACACTTTTCCACACAGGGCCATGTAGTTTTGGATTTTGTTTTCCCTTAATAATAAAAACCTTCATTTAAAAACTGCATGATGTGTTTACTTGTGTTATCTTTGACTAATATTTAAATGTGTTTGATTATCTGAAACATTAAAGTGTGACAAACATGCATAAAAAAAAAGAAATCAGGAAGGGGGCCAACACTTTTTCACACCACTGTATGTATAGCAAGTGGCTAACACTGTGCACTTTAGACATCATGTTGGTCAATGACATGCAAAAAAGCGGTGGTGACAGGGTGTTGCCTTCGTTGTAGTAGATTTGCATCTCGGTTTTCTACTCTGTCATTACAGCCGGAGGAATCATGTCTTGGTTGGCTCGGTATATATCTTAAATATCTTGCTATGGTGATCCAACAATGTGGGATGCTATCAAAAACCTTCTTGTAATCAGTTTGGGCCTTTATGAGGCTGAGGCTGAGCTTTCCACTTTTGATGTTCTCTGTGACTGCTTTATCCTCCAGAAGTTGAATTACAACCTGGTGTTGAACTCCTACATCCTTTTGGCAAGTTTCTTCTTCTTCTTCTTCTTCTTCTTCTTCTTCTTCTTCTTCTTCTTCTTCTTCTTCTTCTTCTTCTTCTTCATACAGTCACTATCCAATGTGCTATTTTTAGGTACCCTTTTTGTTCCAGAGGAAACGCTAATATATTTTTGAGACAAACAGCTCTTCTGAATCTCTCTGAGATATTATAATGCTGAGCCATTTCTCACTGAGTGCCTTACTGACCCAGACATCCTCCAATCAAGGCAGGAAAAGTCCCTGGGATTATGCAGCTAGATTAAATCCATAAGGTATAAGCGTCAGTCAAGCAGCTGTGCATTAACTCAGTGACACTAGACTATCTCTGGGCACAGGTCCTGTGTGATTGCAATGGCTGTGAGGCTCGCTCTCTCTCTCTCTCTCTCTCTCTCTCTCTCTCTCTCTCTCTCTCTCTCTCTCTCTTAAAGCCCAGCCCCCTTTTTGGATGCCAGAGAGATCAAGGCATCCCAGATTTATGAGCATGGTGCGAAATGGATGGCTAATTCAATCAAGTCTATTATTCCTCAGGCCTTGCACTGCTATCTGCACTCACTGCACAGGCGTTTTGATGCATTGCCTTTCTTCCCAGCTTTCCACTCCTTCTGAAATCAAAGGAACCAGTGGTCCAAGAGGAGGAACACATCAGGGCAATTTCAGCATTATGGATGTGATATTTGAACTCATATTGACTTGCAAAGTGTCACATTGTTTGCTCAGTGAAAAGTGTATGTATATCTTGTAATATAACCCGTTAAAAAGATTACAGAGGAATATGCAAAAGTATGACGTTAATCCACATATTACGGATATAAAGCAATTTATTAGGGTATGTTTGTAACAAGTTTTTTTGGGTGATGACACATTTGAAGTGCAAGGACATATGTAAATTAAATATGCAAATACACAAAGCACCTCTGTGGGCAGCATCGTCTAACTATATAATAACTTTACTGTGGAAACATTTTCCTGTGGGTAACATTTCCTTCTCCTAGCTTCCCGGTTCAACCATCAGCTCAATTTACTGCATGTGTAGAGTTTCACATGTTCTCTTTGCACCCATATGGATTTCCCTTTTTGTTCTCTGGTTTCCTTTCACCAGCCCTGAGTGATGGATTGGTGTGAATAATTGTGTGTGTGCATGGCTTGATGTACTAGTGTCCCATTCAGGAATTTTTCCCATCTCGCTCCTGGTGTTTTTGGGATAGGCAGCTGATAATCCAACATCATCCTTAGCCCACTGGGAAGGAAACAGTCCTCATATCTGATAGATAAATGGTACAATTTTCATGAAAAATACTTTCAGGACCATTAAATAGAGACTGAAGTGGGTAATTTTGCCCCCTCTATGTTCGCAACTTTTATTTTTCACAGTAAAGTTATTACATTTGCATGCAATTACACATCACTATCTAGTGGGAAAGTGCAGAGATGTATTTCCGATAAATAATCTCCATTCCGAAGCTTTGAGATTTAGAGAGTCTGCACTGTTTATTGGCCAAGTGGGTCTCAGGTGCAGAAGGGATCTAAGAGCTGGAAGTGTCTTTATCAGTTCCTTATTATGACTGGCAAAGTCCCAGTCTGAGCATTAGCCAAGGCCATATTTCTACAGCGATCTTCTTCCATTCCTAATCAACAAATCTTCATTTAGTGAAATTAAGTTAAGAGACAAAAACCCTTTGGAGAATAGGGAGGATGAGTGTTTTGCATTTTTGTAATAATGTCTCTGTGCCAAATTCAAGATAGAGACAGTAAGATGTAAATTTATTGTCTTATTTTTTGGGGAGTATTTCCAGAGCTACAGTGGGCAGTGGGTCGTTTAGTTCCAAGTGGTGCTGTCTCACACGTATAAAGAGTCTGAGTTTTATTGATTAAGACAGCTGTATGTGAAATATATTCACAAAGTTAAAGTCAATCTATATAGTGACTTTCCTTTTCCCCCCTCAGATGCTCCCGGCAGGGGTCGCCACAGTGGATCTGCATATTTGGATTTGGCATAGGTTTTATGCTGTCTGCACTTCCTGATGCAACCCTCCTCAATTTATCCGGGCTTGAGATCAGTACTGGGAGTGCACTGTCTTGTGCATTCCCATTGACTAGGTGTGAGTTCCCTGGCCAGGAATCGAACTGGTGCTTTGGTAATGAGAACACTGAAGCCTAACCATTAGTCCTCAGGGACCTTATAGTGGCTTTATAATTACAAAATAATTTCAAGTATGTGTGAGGGAAAGAGAAGGGAAATTTTAAGAATGGGAAATGTAGAGAAGTTCTCTACTGCACAACTAAATCATTTGTCATTTTTCCAAAGATTTTTTTTAAATCAGCAAGGTCAAGAGCAGTGCAGCACAGTGCGTCTCTAACTAAAATAATTTATTCCTGAATAGATAATAGTAGGGATTTGGAAATGACCTTCAATTTGACCCCTGTGAAAAAAATCTCTAAATATTTCATAATGTGGCATTAATACAAATCAGCAAATAAATTTATGATAAGGTGAATGCAAACGCATTGTGTATTTTGAGTGGGCTGGATTTTCTATACACAAGGTTAAGAAACTGCTCCTCATGCATCTGTATAACCGACAGCTAAAATCAATACAAATTCCCACAATGCTTTGCTTGTTTTTTGGTTTCCATGCCCTGAGTAAGGACTGGAAATATGCATAATGAAAAAAACTTTATAATTACATGTGTGGCTGTTTACCTCTCTCCTGTGTACCTTTTCTATGTAAATCAAAAGTACAGAGCTTCAGGCTCACTATTCCTAGAAATGGATCAAGTAAAATTGGACTATTAGGTGAGAATTTATTATACCCATGCATTATATTTTGTCTCTAAAAATGCATCAATGATGTGGAAGATTCACACTCTTTTACCCATTTACATGGTATTACAATTATTCTCCCATCTACCCTTTATTACAGCTTAGAGAATGCGCGTAATTATTGTCATTACCGTCATCACCATAATGTGGAACAGCGGTGAGCTGTCTGAGCTTTGGGCGTTTTATTTTGACTTAACTTTGTGAATCATTTTTAGCTTCTGTGAATATTTAAATCACTTCAATAATTTCCTTTCCATCAACTATACCTATTTTTTTTTCACAGCACTGACATTAAAAATGGATTAATTCTTAGATAAATAAATAAAAAAAAATAAATAAATAAAAAAAAAAAAAAAAAAAATAAATAAATAAATCTTAGATTACGGATCATTCTTTGTGATCACAGTAAACTGACATATCACACTACTTATCACTGTAGGGTTGTTTTGACATTTTGTTTGGATGGTAAACAATGTGTAGGGTTCTTCCCTTTAACAGAATTACTTTCAATACAAAATTATAAGAATTATTTGTAACAGTTTGCAGTAAAGCCTTCCATCCCTTAACTGACATTATCTTCTTCGTTAGGTAACATTAACAAACAATATAAATCATAATGTTAATGTTAAAATGTGACAAAGTTGCTAGAGCATTGTAGTATTGTCTCTTCACAGCTCCAGAGTTTCCAGTTTGATCCTGAACTCAGGTTATTGTCTGTGTGGAGTTTTGCTTTTTCTTCCTGTGTCGTCACCCGGTTTGCTCCAGGTTCTTTTATTTTTCACCTCTTTAAACATTAGTTATGTGGACTAACTACTTTAGATTGCCTCTAGGTGTGATTGTGTGTGTGTCTTTGTGTGTGTGTGTGTGTGTGTGTGTGTGTGTGTGTACATGATGCTCTGAGATAAACTAAACTGAAACCAAAGAAACCTAAATGTAAAGCTGAATTATTAACTATTTTTAATAGTGGATTAAAAAAGAGCTTTTTGGTGGAAGCAGCTCAATCTTTACAATTTTTGTTAGATTTTGTTAAAAATAAAAAGAAACACACACACACACACACACACACACACACACACACACACACACACACACACACACACACACACAAATTTAATCTATATAGTATTAATAAACAAATATGGCTTGTTTAAAAGTTATATATACTTTCTCTTTTTTCTTTTATGTATGAAATAAAAAATAAATATATACAGTAAATGACAGATTTGCATGTATGATGTATATGGTTCCGGTGAGTAATAATAGCATATTTATACCTTTACATGTTATGTATGTATGTGTGTATGTATGTATGTATGTAGGATGGTGGCTTTGTTTTTATTATTTTTTAAACTACTGTTGTAGATTACTTTGTAAGCTCAGAGTGCATCAGGATCTAGTCTGTGGTTGAAATTGCAGCCTCTGTCATCATTGTAAACTTGGCTTGCAATCACTTCCCTTTAAACTTTTTTTTTTCCTGCAGTGTGTTGTTCCCTCCATTAATCTTGCATCTCCAGGAGCTGTTGGATCAGAAAGTGATCAGCCCCCTGCTGTAGTGCGCCCCCTGACATGCCAGCAGTGGAAATGCGCCAGTGCTCACATCCCTGCCACTGTCAGTTACTATGGTAGCAGTGTCGTGTCCAGCAGCAGGGCCTGGGCAGCCAAACAGCTCTATTCAGCTTCCCAATATGTCCTGTCCTCATGTCTCACTTACTGTGGAGGAGAGATGCACAAACAAACAAAGAGCTTCTATAATGCGCCATGTTTAAGTGACTTTTTCCCACTTAGAGAATTGTATGTGCCGATGTCTGACATACAGGAAGCATTTTTTAATTTTACCATGATTTAGCTGGGTTGAGATGACAAATCTAACCGAATTTCATCCAACCCAGCCCCCCTCCCCCCATGAATCAACAACAAAACAAAACAAAAAAAATTCAATTTAATTAGCATTTAATATATGTACCAGACACAAAGGGTTTAAATATTATTTATTAAATATCTATAAAATCTTTAATTGTATCCTGAGTCTGTTTAGAGTAATTTGTATTTTGTTTGAAATAAGAACATCATTGTACACAATATGTGTTAATGGTAAAAAAAAAAAATCAGAAATCTAATTAATATTATGATACCAAGATCTTGTAGTTTGTTAGTAGTAACTAGTCAGAAACACCTAGTTAGTTGGTTAGTTAGTTAGTTAGTTAGGATCAATTCAAATATGGTTACATGATTATAGTATAGGCACACATAAGGGGAACTTTGGGCAATTAGTGTTTTGCACATCAAAAGTTACTGAATTGTGAGCAGTCACTTTCAAGGTTTCACAGTATTTGGCATCTGGGCCACATTAAAACCCACCAGTACAACCAACCAAATCTAATGCTTGCTCTCCTTTACATTTTAGGCTGAAAGTTGTGTTGTTCAAAGTAAATTGAGAATCTGAAGGTGTCTTTTTGCTCAGTAATGGCAATCCATCTATATCAGCAATGACTCATGACCAGTAGATTTTGGGGGGCCAGTACAACGACATAGCCTCAAACAAATTTAGGTTGAGAGACAATCAGACTTGACTTGTGCTTTGGGATACAATCTAGTAATTTTTTTATTTTTTTTTTTACAGTGAGCCCATACTAGCTGTATTCGATTCAGTAGTTTTACATCAACATCATTAACCAGGGTTTCTAGGTTTCAGCAAAATGTCCAGCTCAACTGCACCAGACAACACCAGACAAAAAGACCTGAAACTAGTACAAAAATTAAGACATTGAAAAAGAGCTCAAACTCTTAATGTGCAATAACTTGATATGTGCCACACTACAGACCCCTCATGTGCAGTAGGATAGGAATGTACACTTTGTTGTCCTCTCATTGTACGGTTACTGTTTACATTGCACCATTGCTCTTTACTATTACTCTCTTATTTATATTTTTACAGCTTTATATAGTTTAATATTTATAGTTTTTTAAATATATTTTTTACTTGTATATTTTTGGCTGCTGTCACTGAGACCTAAATACTTAGTTTTGTTCCATTTCATAAGCCTTTCATAAAACTTCCTTGATCCCAGATCCTTGATCCTTCCATTCCTTTTCTCAGCATTTGCGTTGGAAACAAAGTCACAAAAAACCGTAGTGATTTTTTTTTTTTTAATTTCTGAAAAATGATCTATCACGTAAAATATTACTTTTTAAGTAACATCTAAATATTTTACTGCAATCTTTGGAAACCTAATTTGGCTTTGTTCTACTGACACACTAAAAAAACAAAAGAAAACAAAACTTACACTAAACTTTATAAAATATCTAGGTGAACAGGAATCACAGAGTTGTTTAATCAGTCTTGTGTCTTAGCCTTAAAAAAGCTAATCATCATGTAAAGATAAAGCATATCATCTTGTAAATTGAGTCCATCCGAGAAAAACATACAGCCAAGGCTGACAGACAGACAAGGCTGCCTGAAGATGTCACCTAGGATAATATACACTATGTATCCATGATAATACTCTGCCATTTTAACAAATGCTTCAATCCACAGCAGCTGTGTTTGATGTGTGTTAGAAGTAAAATGTGTGTTAGAGATGTAAAACACAAGCCATAGAGCCATGCAACACTTTTATGAGCTAATCTCTAATTTTGTTTCACTCCTGCACATAAATACATTATGAACTCCACAGAAATCACATAATCACACTTTCAAAAAGCTGTGGGAAATTTATTTATGATAATAAATTACAATGATGTCATGGGCATGGGTGGCTTATTGGTAAGCATGTTTGCCACAGTTTCGGGTCGATTCCTGCCTCTATGCTGTGTGTGTGGAGTTTGCATGCTCTCCCTAAGCTTTGGGGGTTTCCTTCAGATACACTGATTTCCTCTCCAATCTAAAGGCATGCACTGTAGGCTGATTATCATGCCTAAGAGTGAGAGTAAGTGTTTGTGCAATGGTGCACTGAGATGGTTTGGTATGCCGTCCTCCAACTTGTGCCCTGATTTCTTTGGGATAGACTCCGTGACCCTGTGTAGAATAAGTGGTACAGAAAATAGATGGATGATAATGTCATGACTATGCACGTTGTAGCTGTATAGGAAGGTTTTTGTAAGCTAATAGTTATAGATAGCCAGAAGAAAAGATAGAAGCTGTTGATTCACTGGCTCACTGTCTAATATGTTATTGAGATGTTTTGCTTGTCCTCCTGTTCCTTGAGACACATGGAAATACAAAACAAATTCTCAGAAAGTTTGCTCTATCAGTCTTTTTAATATCATCCTAATTATGTCTGCATCTTTAAAATTAAAACTAGGGCACCAGAATACGATCCTCTGTGTTTTGTTTTAAAAGAAATTATTTCTGATTACAAGTCTACTTACCTGTCTATGTTGCAAATAGTTCAATAGGCCAACATGTCATATTTTCGATAAACCTTTTCTCAATGTTATTGATTTATTCATAATTCACAAAGAAATGTCAGTTACTCTCACTGACTAGTGTATAAAGGCTCACTGGACCTTCTGATATCTGCTGGAACCTGCAGCCTTTCTATAAAAGATAGTATTTTTTTTTTTACCTGCCTCTGAGACCTGTCTACCATCACATTTGCTATGGATAAGGAAGAGACATCATCAGACAGAACTTCTACAGAACAGAACTCAAATGGCTCAAACAGAATTTCGAAATGTTAGAATATAAATGATTTCACATTTATTCAAAATAAATTCATATATTGAAATATTTAACACGGCATGGAGGGAACGCCTTGCCATCACCAAAAGAGAATTCTTGTGGCATCCCAATTATTACTACAAATCAATAGAAAGTAACAAAGCTTATCCAAGCACTGGGACTCATTTTTTCGAGTTGTTTTGTGTGTAAATGTTTTGCATAAGCCAAACCAAACTCATTTTAGAAAAGGGCTGATTTCTTAGTACTTCCTTTGTATATGCTTAGCTAAGTTATTTTGACTGACTTCTGTGCTAATAAAAATATTCAGCAGTGTAACTGCACCTAAAAAAGATTAAAATCTAGAGACAAATTACAGAAAAGTTTAATTAAGAGAGATGACTAGAAAATGATGTGACATGAAGAAGAAGGAGAAAAAAGATCCATCCTGTTCAGACTGTACCCAAGTGATCAAGGACATTGAGCATGTCACACGACTGCTAATTTAAAATTGTTTTATGTGTCTCAGCACAACATTAAAAGAAGGTGCCGTGGCAAACAGAACTAATTTATAAGTCAGCGTTCATCCTCTGAAGAAATCACACCGGTCTTTAAACATACTTTCCACGATAAGCGTTGCCCTAATTTTCCCCTAAGGCATTTGATTACGGATTACGGCTGTGTACACACAGACCAACCCGTCCTTCGTTTAAACACCAGTATTTCTTTTGTTATAGTTGTACAACTAGTTTTATCTGTCTTAATTCATGGACTTGTGTTGGATTGCTTTCTTTATTTTTTCATACCATAATATGAACCATTAATTATAATATAAACCACTGGGTTTCATAAAAGTTTTATGCTGGTACTCTTAGTCTCTGTGAATTATATTATTTGAGATGATCAAGTTGAAGTTGTCATTAGTTATCCTTCTTATGTGTAAATTTACACACACTGGAGCATGAGTAGGACAAATTTTTCTGAAATTACGAGATTTTCATGCATACCAAATTTCTTGTATAAATACTTCCACAAGAAATTCACAAATAAATCTGTTCAAATACATTATAAAAGGAGGCCCATTGTTTTTATAGCAATTTTATTGATTTTCTTTTTCCATTAAATTAAAACAGATACAGAATCTATTGATCTGCATACTCAATCCAGTTTGTATGGATTTTGGGAAAAGAACCAGAAATGATTAAACGTCTGTTGATGATTAATTAATTTATAAGAATTTGTGCTGTCTGACAGATCACTGTTTACAGGTGCAAACAAAACATATTCTGTTTATGCTAAAGTGTCCCACAGGGCTCTGTTTTAGGAACATTGCAATTTTTATTCTTGGTGTGTTCTTCAATTGGCTACAGTTAAGCGCAAGCTCAGAATCGTCTTTTGTTACTCTACAATCTCTTAATTGTAGATTGTATAAAGTATATAAAAGCTTAGAAATCAAGCAATACTTTCCTACCAAATATATATAAAGTAGTCGTTTGTACTGCTTGATTCTGTGCTTTATAGCTTTTCAGTTGCTCTAAGAGCAGAAGTGGAAAACCTTGGCATCTCTATTGCTTCAACTGAGTCTTTTCAGGCACATACAGGCAACATTGCTAGAATTTACTATAAGTACATTTAAATACGCATAATACAGGGAAAATGCAATTTCTAGGTTTGACTGTTATAATGTCAGGCTGTCCCAGCACACAAGCTCCATTTACCTCTTACTACAACCTGAAAATGTGACCATGTTTTCAATATTTTCAACACTAACTTTTCTACTAATACAATTCCACTGTAATACCCAAATATTACTGCTAACATTTCTCAGTATTGTATTGTGAATGAAATAATAATCTCCCGAGTTTTATCTTGCACCCTGGTTGTGATGAACACATGCCAAACCCAGTGGGCCAGAGTGTTCCAAACAGAATTAACAATCATTTTGCCAGACATAATGACTTCTGCTATCCAAAAGGCTGGTGTTGTAGAATCCTGAGGTGCTACTCATACTATTTGACATGCTGATGCAAGACTGTGAGATAATGCTCCTGATTTCTGATACGTGTCATCTATCCTTTTCATACTCTGGACTCCCTGGAGTAGCTATAGACAAGTTTCACCTCCTTTATAAACTCCTGATATTTAATCATTTGTAATTAACCATGGTTGCTTGAATGTCAAACACTGATTGCAATTAGTTTTCATTTGGCATGCCTTAACTTCCATGGTGTAGTATTCATTTATCATTCTGTATATGTTGAATAATTTTTGACAGCTTTCTAATAGACTTCGAAGAATCTTTGGTGTACCTGAAAAAAATCTTTACTACTGATAAACTGTTAAACCATGAAGTACCAGAGGCAGAGGTGATCCAGCAAGTGGAGGGAAATGATACTGGAACATTTCAATGGTTTTCACACCGGGCATGTTTGCTGTGGTCCGAATCGGAGTGTCATTGTTCCCCTGAACATTAGATCTAGTTTCAGACTCACCTGACTCAGACTCAGACTTCTATCGTGTATTTGCATTCATCTCCCATCATTACAAATGTGCATGGAGAACACAACACAATCATCATATTTTTTGTGTTTTTATTATTTTGGTTATTATCTTATCTCACCTCTTCTGTGTCCCACAACTTTCCCCTGCTCCTCACGTTACACATGTTTTTGGAAACTACTGTTTCATCATCAGCTAAAACACACACATAGGTTACTTTATTTCCTGAATAAGTGTGTACCCAAGTACGAGTTGCATTCCAGTCCACAGAAAACACGGCAATGAAACCGAACTCCACCAGTGCAACTGAACACCTCCTCCTATAGGTAGTCTCAGGAGTGGTATTATGCTATGTTTCCTGGTTTTGTGCTCTGTTTTGGACTAAACTGCCAGTGTGAAAGCCTCCTTATACACAAAAGTAACTGTGCTCCAATTGCTTCATGTGATGGCTAGGGTCATTCCCAATAACAAAGGTATGATCATGGTCAAAGTTGTTTTTTTTTTTTTTTTTTTTTCCTTACCAAACTGGTCTAGTCTTGGAACAAGGTGAAACAAAGAGATACAAATATATGGCTAGCAGTTTGGGGCTAGTTTAATTAAATCTAATCAATTTCCACAAACATGGGCAAACAATTCAGAGGAAGTGGATATTGAGTAAATGTTTTGTTAATTTCAGGTAAATGTTTCAGGTTAATTTCAATTTTGGGTTTGATTATTTATTTATTTTTGCTAGGAATTGAGTATAATGTTAAGTTTTATATATAAGTTCAAAATTGCATCAAATACTTTGTTAGAACACTGGGTTTTACAAAGGTACATTATGCTATTTTAAACTATGTAAAATGAATATAACAATACAATATCACTGATATAAATAAACAATTATTAGCTAGCCTAATTATCAAAATTACCAAAATACCAGATGATGCAGTCAAGAAACATCTCCTTCTGGTGTTGCAGTTTGTTCTGCTAGTCTGTGGCAGTTGCATGTTCTTTAGAAATTCAGAAATGCACACATAGGGGACAGGGTTGCATTTTGTAAGCAATGAGTCAACAAGCTTCAGAAATATAAATGACACCTTCCTTGTTTTTGTAGCAAGTTGTTCTGCCCCATCACTTTTGTTTACTTCTATAAGAAATGACAACAAAATCATCTGCCTTTATTCCTCATATCCACGATGCATGAGCACATGTGACTGATAAGACGAGAATACTATAATTAGGCCTACTAGCTGGAAAGGAGCTGACATATAAAGGATGATCATTCATTAAAAGCTTTGATTGCTTTGTATAGTTCTTTTTTAATTTTATTAAAAAGAAATAAAGCCACACTGTTAATCTCATTTATGCTCTTGAACTCCATACTTGGTGGGGGGGGGGGGGGGGGGCCACGGTGGCTTAGTGGCTAGCACGTTTGCCTCACACCTCCAGGGTTGGGGGTTCGATTCCCGCCTCCGCCATGTGTGTGTGTGTGGAGTTTGCATGTTCTCCCCGTGCCTCTGGGGTTTCCTCCGGGTGCTCCGGTTTCCTCCCCCAGTCCAAAGACATGCATGGTAGGTTGATTGGCGTCTCTAAATTGTCCATAGTGTGTGATTGCATGAGTGAATGAGAGTGTGTGTGTCCCCTGCGATGGGTTGGCACTCCATCCAGGGTGTATCCTGCCTTGATGCCCAATGACACCTGAGATAGGCACATGCTCCCCATGACCTGAGAATAGTTCGGATAAGCAGTTCATTCATGAATGAATAAAACTCCATACTTGCACTTTCTACTGTAATTCAGAATCAGAATCAGACTGCCAAGTGTGTGCAAGGAACTACAAGGAATTTGTTGTGGTTTTTTAAGGTGCTCTTGGTACATACATACATATATACATAAATACATACATATCTGGCATGAGAACAGTAAAAAGTAAAACCTAACAATAAATAATAATTCCACTATCCAGTGCTGACTGTATGTTCATTACAATTTTTTTTTTTATATCTGCTGTCACCATGAACATGCCCATTAGTGATCTAGTTTTCCCTATAAAACTGCTCTGTGACAACTTTTGAACTTAATTATATACTGGAAACCAATAATCTTTTGATCCCTGGTGCATTCATATAGCAATCAAAAAGGGCTTTGATGAAATCTTCCATTTCTGTGTCAACAAAGTATAAACAGAGCATCCAAAAGAGTGTTTTTTTCCGGCATGTAGGATATGGGATGTAAAAGTGGCAGACATTAAGTGCTGGGATGGATGTGTGTAACTTGAATGAGATGTGATGCAGAATATCAGGGGTTAAGGGCGAGAATGAGAGTGCTGCTCCTGCCATATTCATTATACAGCCTCTGCCCTCACTAAATCCCCATTAGCTGCCTCTGTAAGGAGAGAGAGTTGCAAATGAAAGCAGTCTTCATGAGCTTTTTAAATATACAGTCTTTGTTGAGGCCTTTTTCTTTCCTGCAGCGTGCGTCCATGTGAGCATCTGTGTATATGTATGCAAGTGGGTGTAATTTCTTGCTGACGTCTCTCACATCTCTTATGAAGCTTTAATGTGTTATTCTTGAGTACACGATGATTTGTTAACGGAAGAACAACCTTCATCTGGGGGCGTTTTTTCCAGATCTGATATACCGGGTCTTGGTTTTTCTCAAAAGCTTCGCTGAAGTAGGGCATACTGGGTCAAAATGGCTTTTGTTAAAAAAGACTATGATTCAGAGCTGTGACAGAGAAATGCAACAATACTTTGAATGTGTGATTAAATTAATATTCATTCAGAATTAAATGCCTCTTGTGAACAATGTTTGTTTCATTTCTGAGCGTGAAGATGAAAAGCAAATGTAGTCAGCGAGAAGAACAGTCATGTTAACAAGAACAGTCAGTCAATGTTTACTTGGCAAAAGGAAGAATGATAAAGTAATATATCTTTTTATATATTTAAAATATATCTGGCCATAAAAGTCTATTTTCCATTAACGAATAGTGATGCTATGCGAAAAAAAAATAAAAAAAAAATAAAGGGTCTAACACAGGTGTAAGGAGAGATAGTGGCTTCAGAGTCTGTTCATAGAGTAGCAAATGTATTTAATCCAAAGCCAGCACAACTTTCCTGAAGTTTATTAAACTAAACCCTGGGCCCAAGGAGAAATTTGAGACACCCTGGAAGCAATCCTACTTTCAAGAGCATAATAAAATACAAGGACACTTTTTAAGAATGTTTTTTATGTAATCCTCCTCTCTCTTTTTCTTTATATTAAATTCAGCATTGACACAATGGTAGTTGCACCACATATCACAGCCAGTAGGCTGCAGATGGACTTGCGATTTAAGAATCATGTCACTATCTTTGATGGGTATCTATCTGCTTGCCCTTGATAAATGGTTGCACAATGTAATCTATTTTCATTTGTTCCTCTTTTTCTTTCCAGTGTTTCTACGCCTGTTCCTGGCAACACTTCCTGTGTGCCTTCTGTAGAAAGCAGTGTGATGGAATTTCAAGTGGTCAGGAACACTCCTGTGTGTATACTTTATTGCAGGTATAGTGTTTTAAGGGCAGGTTTAAAATCAGTGTTTACACATCAAGGCCATGCTGAGTGACTGCAATTCAGCGCTTTAGACATTTGTTCATATTAGATTTACGTACGACTGTGCCGTGAAAGCTCCTTCTTGCTACGTGTCAACTGTTTTCTGTTTGTGTTTTACAAGCACTAAATGTTTTCTCCACTATCAGCTCACTTTTACACTTGAAATATCATTTAATGTGACCTGTGAACATGCTCCAGTAATAGACAGAGAAGCAGGGGGTTGCAGGGGGTGGGAGTGAGGAGGGTTAGGATCCGAGAAACCCATTTAACTTCACTGAGGCTGAATCCTAGGAAATAAGAAAAAAGGTAAATAATTAAGTTAAGGGTAAAATTTAATTTTTCTGCCTGTAGCACACTTTGCCACCTCGACTTTGGGGAAGCTGGGAAAATATGATTCACCAAAATGACCCGGAATGTTTTTATTCCCTTTTTAACATTTCCTTGGCTTTTGTTGTTGGGATCATGAACACAGTTTATGAGAAGAAATGTGTAAAATCTTGCTAGCTAAGTGTGATTTTCTCACACAATGAATATCAGATAGTTCTGTGCCACAGCGAAACAGACGTAAGCCTATTCAATTCAGTGTATAATCAGATACCAGCTGTCAAATTTTCCATGGTGTGCATCACATTGTCTTCGAAAGAAAGAAATAAGCTCACGCTCATAGAGTTGATAGTGGACAAAGTTGGAAATTTTGAATGACTTAATGAAAATGTATTCAGCAGTGCAGAACTTGCTAAAAACCAGAGAGTTAAATCAAGTGAAGAGACCACTTGTGAGGCTTGTGTTTAATGGTCACAAGTGATTTTTAACTCAGGTGTTGAGACTGATGTGGATGATGCTGGATGATCAGAGGGATCACTCATTTCTTGTAAACTTCTGAGTCTATAGGAGAATTATTTTTTACTTTAAAATGTCACTTTAGTTGTGTTATTTTCCCTTGAGTCGATTAGGTTACAAATGTACAGGAGGGGTGGACTTGTTTACTTGTGATAACCTGATATAACCTCAGGAATATATTACAGATAAAATTTAAAATTCTAAAATAAGAATTTTAAAATTCATATTAAACATAAGATCATTCCAATTGAGATCGCATAGAGGGCTCATAAAATCATTCATATTCTATGGAAATATAATAAATTCTAATAATATACAAACTAACATCGTCTTCCTTAGAGACACTTGCAGCCAGCCAAAAACATCATTTCAGGCTGCTGCTCATGCTGCATCACAGGGAAGTGCAACACACTCGAAGGAAAGTGTTATCTGCCCTCTTATATATACATGACCTCACTGATACCCACGATTGACTAGTGTCGCTGTGATTGACATGGAAGTAAGAGTATGCCAGGCCTCCTTCCCGGAGAGCACAACCTCATTTGCTCACTTGGCTCCAGGGTCATTTTTAGAACTTATATTCTTAGTTATTACATTTAAATACTAATGAGTTTAGTAAATAGCAGTTACCTTTAGACTAGTTTTCTTCCTTTTTCCCTTTTGCATATAACCAGACATTAAAATACTTTAACTTTACTTGCATTTAAGAGAAACTTATTTTAGAACTGTAATTATTGTGTACAGTAGGAAATATCACTATCTAAGAACGTGAAGGGTTTTCTCAGACCACCATACATGAAGGAGAACTAAATCTCAGAGATAATGCATTATCAGTACTTGGGAACTAAATTAACTAAACCTGTTACCAAATTAAAATTGACATCTTTCCCAATTACTTGGCAGTGATTGCAATACCCAATTCTGTGATTCACAGTGTAATAGGTTGTTTTCCTTTTCCTTCCGATACACCTATTTCCCTTACAAGATATCACTGTGATTGCTTGGCTGGAACTGGAGCCGCTTCAATCAATCGATTTCATTCATCTGTTACTGGTGACTACATTTCTTCAAATTTGTTTGAAATAAAAAGCGTAGACACAAAAACCATTCCAACCCAGCTGAACTTTTTGATATTTCACAAAATATAGTAGAGATGGGAAAAAGTACAACGAGAATCTGTGTGCATTATGTCATATTCTTTATAAGCTCTTATGTAACATTTTATCTTACAATGCTTGATACTCTGCCAAAATGTATGCACAGTTCACTTTTATTCAGATTGGAGACTGCAGTAATTCAAAGTACAACAAATTAAGTTTTATTCTAATTAGAATTTAATTTATTCAAGCTTTTAAGACACTCTAATTATAATGCAGCAGCTCCTACTGTAAGATGAAGGGCAAAAATACTGCTTATGCAGATCATGCATTTAAATTGACCCGTAGCTTGACATTTATGCAGAATGATTATTATGTCAAAGTGGCATTAATGAGTGCCTTTTAGTACATTCAGGAGGAGCAAAGTGTGTGGCTGGTGACTGTGAACTGATATTTTATTCAGTGATTTCGACAATTAGAAATCACTGCTGAGCAGCTTAAAATCAATTCACTTCATTGCTATGGAAATTGGCTTGGCTGCTTATTGATTATTGACATTGTTAACTAGAACAATCTGACTGTCGTGAGTGTATTTGGCAGCTTGCTAAATTTATTACTTAACCTTGGAGAGCCTTATGAGATTGGCCCCATTTTGGAACAGTGCAGCGATAACACTTATTTGACACTGCAATTACATCAATGATCACATGACCAGCTCCACATCGAAAGATAATTCCAGATCAATCTTCAGTATTCAGAAGATGGTAAAGCCCTGACATGGAAATACACTCACCAGCCATTTTAAGAGAAACACCTGAACAGCTGCTGATACATAAACATGTCCAATCAGCCAATCATGTGAAAGCTCTAAAATGCATTAAAAATGCATACAAAAATGATGGTCAATGTTTTTCGGCAACTCTCCAGTTTTGTTGAGCCTGTGCTCACTGTAGCCTTAGATTCCTGTTCTTGACTGACAGAATAGAACCAAATGTAGTCTTCTGCTTTTGAATCCCAACCACCTCAAGGTTTGGCATGTTACACATTGTGAGATACTTTTATGCTCACCACAGTTATAAATAGAGGTGTGATTATAGCTGTCATTTTAGCTCAAACCAGTCTGGACCTTATCCTCTGACCTCTCTCTCAGAAATGCCACTCACTTGATGTTTTTTTTGTTTTCTCACCACTCCAGAGAACAGTGAAGCAGCTTCTGAAACATTCAAAACTTTGTTGCTGCCTAGAAGAGCTCCAAAAAAGATGCCAAGTGATCAACATCACTGATATTTTTTTAGCCATTCTGATGTTTGATGTGAATGTTAACTTAAGGTCTTGACCTAATTATTTGCATTGTGCTGTTGCCACACAATTGGTTGAATGAAAAATTGTACAAAAAAAAGAACAGATGGACAAGTGATCCTTTTTAAAGTGGCTGGTAAATGTATCTCTAACAAATGTTCTGTAACGTTTCTCCAAAAAAAAAAAAGTGAGAAATGATTCTGGTAAGCATCCTTTATACCTGCTCCTGATTCAACAGTCCCTTTGAAATGCTTTTACATAACAATCTGATCAAACTCAGATAGCTCTCTTCCTGACGGTGCATTTTACCTACTTTACAAGTATAATTCCTTCAATAAAAACCAGCCCCTGGGCTCACCTGTAAAAAAGCACTGAAAAGCCCGAAATAGCTCAAGGCTTGTTAATGGTGATGTTTTGCAAGAAATACCTTCCAGTTTTCCTTTTCTTTTTGCTTCACTTTGAAGCTTTTACCAGTAATATGTCCTCAGACTAAAGATTTCCAAAATATAGAATGCAAGCTAAACCCCTCCACTCTTTCCTGAGATATGATTAAGCAGGACTGGCCTGGGGCACTTTTAGTTGTGCAGCATTCCTCCATGAAAAATGAAATGAAAAAAAAAAAAAGAAAAAAAAAGCCCACATTGCACCAACCTTTACTGTATGACATTTATATTTTATTATTTGAGTTATAGCCTCTAAATTGGTCATAAATATCACAGAATTCATGTGCAGGCCATCATGCTGGAGCAATTTCTGCTAGCATTATTCATTCTGCTATGGCACAGGCTAGGTCTCTAAACACAGGATGTAATCATAAATAATAAAGTCTTATTAAATGGTTACAAGAAGAGACAATTAGATGCTTCCCAAGAAAGAATTATATATTATTTCTGTGGATTAAAAAAACAAAAAAGATCTAAAATACAGTCCCAACCAAAAATATTTGGAACAGTAAGGCCAATGTATTTATTTGTGCTATACTCCAAAGGCAATTTGGTTTTTAAGATCAAAAGAATTATATAAGACAAGATGTTAAGATTTCAGCTTTTATGTCCTGGTATTATTTGGTGTCAGACCACCAATGTTTAGGCAATTGAAAGTATGGTTGCATATCTGCTACATCAAGCCTGACTCATTGACATCACCAAATTGTTGGTTTCCTCATTTGTGATGCTTTTCCAGGCTTTTACCTTAACCTCTTTTAGTTGTTGCTTGGACCATTGTCTTACTGCCTGATAAAGTTTCTTCTTATTAATTTGGATACATTCCTTTGTAAACTGACAGACAATATTTTCCCGTATACTTTTGAATTCTTTATGTTGCTACCATCATGACTTAAAACATTAGTAAAGATTAGTGAGCCGAGCCAGTTCCAGAAGCAGTGTAACATCACCACTGACATCAGGCCGCCAGAGGGAGCCCTCAACCGTGATTTAGCGCCACCCACGAGGAACACTTCCGGGGTTTTCGGACATTTAAGCAGTGTAAGCGCTACGTTGTATCGCAATTTATAGTTCCTTACAACTTACTGAGGCGTTCTGCTCGTTCTGCTAAAATTCTGCACTCTAGTGGTGCAGAGCAGATGGACTGACCCAGCACTCCTGGCCATGTTCCAGGAGGGGCTTCGTCTGGCCCTGCAAGCCGAAATGGCGTGCTGGGACTCCAACACCACCCTCTCGGACTACAGAATGACCGCCATCTGCCTGGACAACCTCCTGTGCCAACAACGCCGTGGCCTCCATCCATGCGCTGAACCCCGGCCCTGTGAGGAGCATCGGAGTCCCAGGGAAGAAGGACCGGAGCCGATGCAGCTAGACCGTACCTAGGTGTCTCAGGAGGAGCGACGGCATTGGGCCCACCTCCAACTCTGTTTCTACTGTGGGGGCCCCGGCCATCGGGTGTCGGCCTGCCCAGAGACGCCCTCAACGTCCCAGGTGAGGGAGAACTACTGGCATTCCTGTTTGACCTTGAAAGTGACCTTGCACCATGCTCAAGTTCTGTTGTGGTATCAGCCCTAGTGGACTCCGGAGTAGCCATCAATCTCTTTGACCACCACCTTGTAGAGGAGCACCATCTTCCTAACCTGTGAAACTCCCTTTGAGTGATGGCCGTTGACAACCGCCCGATTGGGAAGGGCCTCATCACGTGATAGACCAGCTCGCTCACCCTCCAGGTTGGGCAGTTGCACTTTGAAGAAATCCAATTCTATGTCATCTCCTCCCCTACCAACCCCATCATCCTCAGCTTTCCATGGCTGCAGCGCCATGACCCGCTCATGTCCTGGAGTGAGGGAGAATTGGCCCACTGTTCACCATATTGCCAGGACCACTGCCTCAGAGACATTTTATCATGGCCATGCTTCACCACATCCAGAATATATATCGAAGAGGCCCTTGCCGTGGGGTTCACCCGGCCTTCGACCTCTCCGGCAGCGCCAGCTTTTGCTTCATCAAAAAGAAGGACGGCGGCCTCCGACCATGCATTGAATTACCGGGGCTTAAACGTGCTCACAGTGCGTTACCCCTATCCACTATTACTGGTCCCAGTGGCCCTGGAATAGCTGAGAGAGGTACAGGTGTTCACCAAACTTGACCTATGCAGCGCCTACAACCTAGTACAGATTAGAGAGGGGGATGAATGGAAGACAACCTTCCACACCATGAGGGGGCATTATGAGTACCTTGTCATGCCCTATGGATCTTCAAAGGCCTAATCAACTGGTGCGTCATCGCCTACATCGACGACATCCTGATCTACTCCGCATCCTATGACGACCACGTTCACCACGTACGAACTGTGCTCACTCAGCTGCTGCAGCACCAGCTCTATGCAAAGGCCGAGAAATGTGAGTTTCACAAGGACACTATCACGTTCCTCGAGTATGTCATCTCTCAGAGGGGAGACTTGACTCCAGCAAGGTGAAGGCGGTTACGGACTGTCCAGAACCCACCACCATTAAGGAGTTGCAGGGATTTCTGGGGTTTGCCAACTTCTACCATCAGTTTATCTGCAACTACAGCAGCATAGCCAACCCATTAACCTCTCTCCTACGGAGCAAACCCAGACGACTGCACTGGATGGAGCAGGTCCAGGCAGCCTTCATGCAGCTGAAAAGGAGCTTCACCATGGCACTGATTCTGAGACACCGGGACCCAAGGCTCCCATTCATCGTCGAGGTGCACGCCTCCAGCTGCGGGATAGGAGCCGTGCTGTCTCAATGTTACGGGAGTCCTGGGAAAGTCTATCCATGCGCTTTCTTCTCCCAAAAGCTGACCCTGGCAGAAGCCAACTACGATGTGGGGAACTGGGAACTTCTGTACATTAAAGCAGCACTGGAGGAGTGGTGTCACTGGCTGGAAGGGGCGCGCCACCTGTTTCTGGTAATGATGGACCACCGCAACCTCGAATATGTCTGCAATACAAAACGGCTGAACCCACGTCAGGCCTGGTGGGTGCTGTTCTTCACACAGTTCCAGTTCTCGGTGACATATCGGCCAGGATCCAAGAATGGCAAAGCAGATGCCCTGTTGCGCTGATACGATCCCGTAAGCTCCTCCGCTGCCCCAGAGCCCATACTACTCTCCTCGGTCATGCTTGCTCCCATCCAATGGGACCTCATGGAGGAGATTCAGCAGGCAAGTCAACGAGCCCCCACTGCCTACCTGTCATCCTACCAAGCTCTATTTACCTACCTTGCTGTGCTCTCGGGTATTGCAGTGGGTGCATGAGGCACCCAGCTCAGGCCACCCAGGCATCCGTCGGACCACAGCCCTGATCTGAAACAGGTTGTGGTGGTACATAAAGTACATAGACTCGTGTGCCACCTGCACCCAGTCCCAGACAAACTGCCAACTCCCTACTGGCCTGCTAGAGCCGCTGCCCATTCCCCGATGACCCTTGTCCCACATGGCGGTCGACTTTGTCACCAACTTCTCAGGCCCTGGATCCCCCCCTGATGGAGGACTTTCAACGCCTTCACCCCAACCGAACCGGCCCCATGGCCCCAGGGCCACCTGTGATGTAGAACACCTGGGGGTTCTCCTGTAACATCTCCACTGGCGTCAGGCTGCAGGGGAGCCCCTGAGTTTTAGCACCACTCACGAGGAACACCTCTGGGGTTTTTGGACATAAGTGCTACGTTGCATCGCGAAGTATAGTTCCTCGCAACTTACCAAGCCATTCTGCTGTGCTAGTTTGTTATTCGGATTACTGTGTTTGGCTTTTGCATCACGTTTTAGTTTCACGAGTTTGGTTTTGTGTTTTTGGTTCGTTTGTTTGATTCTCCTTGTCTTCCCGGTTTTGATCTTCACGTGCCTGTTTCTTTTGACGATTCTCTGCTTGACGATTTGGATTGGTTTGGCACTTTGTTATAAGCAATCATGCAAGCCCAAGCCAGAACTCTACCTCCACCATGTTTCACAGATGAGTTTGTATGTTTCGGCTCATGAGTGGATGCACTTCTTTAAATGGTGGCTTGTGACACCTTCACCCCTGCTCTGTGGAGGATGTTGGTGGTCACTGACTGTTTTGGGGTTTTTCTTCACAGCTCTTTCAATGTTTCTGTCATCAACTGTACATTATGTTCGTTTGTGTTCTTCGGTGGAAGTGTTAGATGTCTGTCGCTCAGTACATAAGTACTCTTTCTTTTTCAGTACATTCCATATTGTTGTATTGGGTATGCACCATTTTTGTGATCTGATTGATTGAAATCTGATTGATTTCCCTTTCTTCTCAGCTTCAAAATGGTATGCTTTCTCAAATCAACAGCTCTGTGCTCTTCATGTTGACTTATCCTTTTTAACAACAAATGCAGTCTTCGCAGGTGAAACTGACGGCTAAAACCAAATGTAGAAGTTTAGTGCTATTTATTGTATTAACAATCAATTTAATAGGACAAACATGGGGAACAAAAAATATTCCAATATTCTTTTCTTAAAAATTGTCTGATACAAAATGTGCAATGCTCTGTGTCTTTTAAGATATTTACATAGAAATACAACGACATCATATTCATCTTTTAAATTCAAACCCAAATATCTTCAGCCTTTAGCAAAAACAAACAAATTGGCCTTGATGTTCCAATTTTAGAGTGGACTGGCAGCTCATTGTGACAATCATTGTGACAAGGACCTGATGCTGCTTGCAGATATTCTTAATCTATATTTTCATCAGTGGCGGACCGTGCATTTCACACCTAGGCCTTCAGTAGTGCTCCATCTGAATCAACCCGCCCCTCAAAAACCAATTTATGGTTATAAAAACCATCTTAATATGCAGAAATACAGTATAAAGAGCCGTTGCATCGCAGGTAGATAACTCCTGTAGCCACAATAAATGCCTTTGTTGAATAGACAAACCAGGGGTGAACAAGTCTCCTCCTACTGCAGCTACAGCCGCGACACACATAAAAAACATCAATAATAACCTCATAAACTTGCAATATTATTTAGGAAAATCGCAACGTTTTACTCACCAAAAATTCATATTATTTGTAAACAAAATCCATCCTCCTCTCTTTCCTCAAAAACAGTTAAATTACTCTGTTGTACAGATTATCCGTGCGCTTCAGTTCCATCACGATCCTATCCAATCAACGGGTCTGAATACGGTGACGTTGTCATACGCCTGCTAGAGGGCCCTAGTGAAACCAACTCAAAATCTGATTGGTTGAGAAGCAAAAGTTTAATCGACATTTATTTTGTGTTAGAGGGCCTGCAGAACGGATTGTGAAGGCCTCCGGGCAGACTTCTTTGACTTTGACCCTGCCTGGCAACAAATGATGGCTGAAATTTGATTGGTTAAATGCTTTAATACGAAAATACATGTCTGGAAGCAGCACAACCATCGGAAAAGCTATGAAAGGAAGCTGACAGACCATTTGAAATTATTTAATAAGTATTCATGGACAAAATATAATTAACATCAGTTTGTGATTCAGATATTTTTTTAGGCCAGCAGAGAACGCCTTGCAGGCCCTGATGGTCCGCCACTGGTTTTCATATATGTGTAGCCCATGTTTCGCCAATCATTACAAGAAATGAGAAAATGCTTGTTAGAATCTGACTGGTCCTCTCTCTCCCTCTACTCAGGGTTGAAAAAACATCTACTAACATGAATCAAGTAATTATCATTTGAGTTGAGGTAAGTTTTCCTTCATATGGCAATATCGTTTCATGGAGTATACTTAAACATTTAAAAAAGGAGGACATTGTTTATGAAGAGCTGGTATGGTTCTTTAGTAAGTCATATCTAGTAAACCTGATGGGAGAAAATCTCTAGAGTGCGCCTAGCAGCCTTTGTAATGAGGAAAGAAAGCACTCAGCCATACAGCACTGTACCTTCAGTCAGGAGTCTGAAATTAAAGGACCAAATGGTGCGTGCATTAAATTTTCCCTGAATCTCCAGGGTTCCCCTATGCTCGCTGGAATCAAACTCATTTTTGAGAGCCCCATCTGCCTCGTTGAGTCTTACATCTCAGCTATGAGTGGAAACTTTCTCTCCGGGAGTGCAAGCGTGCAGACCTTCCACTTAACTGGGCTGCCATTTACAACTCGAAACTTAGAAACTTGTTTTAATAACTTAAGACTGGTGCTATATTACCCTGAACATCAGTATTATTCTAACCCCATTTAAAAGCTTGACAGCTGGCTAGCCCTCCTACACTACTTGCCTTGTAAAGAGCTGCTCTTCTGCTCGTTTTTATGCACGGCGGTGTTCCGAAGTGGTTCATGATAACTGACGTCTAAACCCAAGGGAGAAGAACAAATGTGGTGCTGTATTTTCTGCAACTCTCAGCATAGCCAGGCAAACGACTAGAGTGTGTGGGGATCAGTTTCTCAAATGATGGAAGTTCTACCCTGGAATTCATTTGTTCATCCAGACTTCACCTGTTTGATGGCTTCCTCTATTTGTAGGAATCGTTTAGTAAGACATTATTTCAGCCATTAATTCAGATTCAGCCATTGATGCTGCTTCTTAAGGTCTAAATACACAATTTTGAAGCATTGGAAAATATAGTTTGCAGACAATGTAACAATGTTAGAAAGCACATAGACACATTGTCCCATCAGAATCCATTGTAGATGCAGGAACCACCAAAACCCCATGCTGTCCAATCCGGATGTTATTTCGCTCCCACTCTCCTGTTTACTGACTGCATCTGTAGCCTTATTAATACCAGCTCACTCCCCTCTGGAAGATATTGCCATTTTCCAGAGTGCATCTCTGAATAATTTGACTCCTTATTTGACTTCTGCTTCTGCTCATTGGTTTTGATTTTGATTTCCCTCCTCTGAAATGTCTGATTTTGACTGTAATCTTTATTGATGGTGACTCTGCTTCATGACACAAATGATATCTTTTTTTGTATTTTTCCTTATTTTTCTCCTAAATTTTGTCACCCACCCACCAGCCAGATCACAGCTATCACACAACAGCTACCAGCTAGGGTGGTTGAATGATAACACATACTTCCTTGAAGACACGTGAAGCCAGCCAACCACATATTTTCCAACTGCTGCTCATGCTGTGTCATAGGGCAGCATAACACACTTGAAGGAAAGCTCTCTCTACCCTTTTCTACATACAGGAGTTCATAGACACCCACAGTTGGCTAATATCTTTGTGACTGACAGGAGACAGAGCATAGTCAATTTGGCCAAGGATATCTGTGGCATCTCCCAAAGATGAATGCTTTTCTGTTGCGTCACTTGTCACTTGTGAACTCTCAAAGGACATTGTTAACAGGGAGTGTTTTCATAGTGTGAAAAACTGAAACATATGACAGTTGGGAGCAGGAAATATTGCTGTTATATTCTCACTGGGAATTAGGTGCTGCTCTTCAAGTGGCAAGTGTGGCAGCCAGTGAGTATCTTATCAAAAATATGAAGATATTACATATTATAGCCAAGCTCCCAATGTTGCTATAATGGTTTAATCTTTAGGTTGGGATCTACACAAATGACTAATAAATCACAACACATACTAATAAATCACACATCCCACATAACATGCTTCTGAAATTTCCTAAAGTGCACAGCATTACATATCGCAATAATACTCACTGCTCTGTGGTTGATTAATTTTTCAGTGCTAAAAAATATTTTCTCCCTAAGACTCAAACTATTTTTTTCCTAGATTTTCTAGTTCATACATTTCAGTTCCCAAGAAAATACACTAGTATCACAAACTGGTGATCTGTGGCCTGTATAGCTACATTTATCAAGTGCTGCATGCTGAATATGGATGAGCTTTTTCCCCAAAAATCTAAAAGTGAACACATAAATGTTCAACACAAAAGAGCATGATTAATGGTTTGTTGATGTTGAGACAAGTATTTTGCATTGTCATTTCCTTATTATTGTTTCATGGATTAGATTAAAATGTGTAAGGATGCCTCTGGACAGTAGTTTTAGTAGAACTTACTAATCCTTGTAATTAATTGGTGAGCTGAGGCATGGTTTCTTTTTTTTTAGGGAAATAACCAAACTGCCCAAATTTTACACTGTGCCATATGCTAGTAAGAGCAGTTGTCATGGCCTAATACAGAGCTGTGTGTAGAGTGCACTCTATGGATCAGCCATAATTTCAAACCCACCTGCTTAATATTGTGTTGGTCTCCCTTTTGCCACCAAAACAGCTCTGACTCGTCAACGCATGGACTCCACAAGACCTCTGAAGGAGTGTAGGAGTGTAAGATATTAGCAGCAGATCCTTTAGGTCCTGTAAGTTGTGAGGTGGGGCCTCCATCGATTGGACTTGTTTGTGTAGCACATCCCACAGATGCTCGATCGGATTGAAAAGTGGGAAATTTGGAGGTCAACACCTTGAACTATTCTCATGCTCCTTTTGGAAATGCTCTCTCTCAGTCATCACAATCTGGCCCTTGTCGAAGCTGCTCAGATCCTTACGCTTGGCTATTTTTCCTGCTTCCAAGAAATCAACCAAACGCCTAAAATATCTCATCTACAGGTGAAATATCTTCACCATTTACAGCTGCCATTGTAACTAAATAATCAACATTATTCACAATGGTCACAAATGTTATGGCTGGTTGGTGTATGTATATATGTAGTGTACAGTGTTTTAGTGCGTTTAACACTGTGTATTGATTTATGTTTCATAGCACAGCTGAAATTGTATTTATAATATAAACTGTCTAATGTTTTAGATTGGATATGATCAGATCTTAAATAGCCTGAAATGAATTTGTAACCAATAATATAATTAATACATTATTTCTACTTATTTTATTTCCAGACCTCTTCTAATAAAAATTATGTTTATTAATACTGAAAGTCACTGTTTTAATTAATAGAAAGCTAAAACGATTTACTTAACCACCTGTAATAGTAATAGATACTTTCTTTAATCGTTGGCTGTTCATATGAGACTCACCTGGTTAGTAAGATATATGCTTCTTTATTTCCTGATGTGCTAAGTATTAGTGCATGCATTTATTCATAATTAAGAAGGCATTAAAACAGACTTATTTATGAAAGTTTATTCTTAATGGAGCCATATATTGCAGTGGGTCAAAGGGAACTTCTATTTTGAATTACACTATGTCCCAGAGCAGTGAAGCTCCCAACTATGTCTGGAAGTCTATGAAAAATTCATGTTTTGCTTCTTTCTATGATAACAGGACAGGTCATGGATTTAGGGATGTCATGCTATTGCATTTTCAAAAAGAGCAACATCAAATGGCATAATACTACAGTGACTGTGCAAAGGGTATGAATTAGTTATGGAACCTGAATATTCCTTCCATAGACTTGTTAAGTGGATTCATTCTTTTAGCAGAACAATAAAGAAGATATTGCTTTCTTTGAATTTTACCTGGCATAAGTGTTCATTAAAGTGAACCTGATTCAATAGCAGCAGAAGTATTAACCTATATCTATGTACAGTATCTATCTATCTATCTATCTATCTATCTATCTATCTATCTATCTATCTATCTATCTATCTATCTATCATACAGATTTAGCAGTTTATTAGGAACGGCCCACCTCATGGCTGACCTTTTATCAGCTACACCACCCATATAGGTCATTATGTAGCAATAAAAGTACTTAACTGTTGCCCATTGCTGGATATTTTTTAGATGATCTATGGCACATAAATGGCACTGAGACAAGATATACAAGAATGTGTGGTAGTGCTGTGAGTGTGTCAAGTAGAGAAAGACTGCTACTTTTTTAAACACCAAATTGTCAGTGCTGGGATGAGAACATTGCAAAAAATAACCTGCAGCAATATGTATTTTCTTACTAGCACCAAACACACTGGTGCAACACCCAAAAGTCTGGTGAGAGGTGTCCATTTCCATTGAAAAGTTTATTTTCATTGATCCTCCAACTGTTCTACCAACAGCTACATCTTTCATTATATGGTTATCATTTCGACATTTTCCTTGCTCAGGGTTGGAATTACATCAGGTTACAAAGCACTAATTTCAAAGCAAATGACTGCGTGCCTTGATTTGCAAAACTGTCTTCATTACTATTGTCTTGCTAATTTGCTGGAGTAGCTTCAAGTAAGTGAGTTTTATAATTACTGCTGATAACTGTAGTAAAAATGCAACACTCTGAAACTTCCTGCTATACTCACAGTTGAATATTTTACATCTTATCGTCTTCAGATGCTGCAGCAGACTCATAGCTGAGGAACAGTGGCTATATATTTTAGGACTTAGAGTTGTCAAGTTATTCACAATATTGATGACGGTTGTGAATATTAATGGTCTCAGCTGAGGCTTGGTGGGAGGAAAGAGACAAAAACAGCCTACACAGCAACATCCTCAGTGTTGACTTATCATCAACATAAGTCTTATGTTGAACACTGTATATGTTTATTTAACCCCAGGAATTTTGCTGTTTAGATCAATTTTCCAAAACATATACATGTTAACATGATTATCCAAAGCAAATTCCTGGGAGTAACACAAAAAGGTCTGATTGCATATGGTTGCATATGGTTATTAGTCATGCAATATTATTAGGTTTACTTAGTCCTACTATTAAGTATAACAAAATATAAAGTATGTAACTGTGGAATCATCAAGCAGTATTTTCTCTATTAGTGCAAGTCTGGCATTTTAAGATAAGTGTAAAATTCAACAGCATTATCCCTCATGGTTCATGAATAAAAGAAAATCTGAAACCTCTTTAAAGTGTTAGCATGCTTTAGCAAACCCTCGGCTACATTAGTGTGTAGTGGAGAGAGAACTAGGCATTATTCTGTGTCTGTGGAAAATCACCAACACACTGTGACAGAGAGAGAGGACATTTTCCCTGTGTCAGTGCTGTCTGTTTAAATGAACACAGAGGTAGAACTAAAAGACTAAACCACCACCACTAAATATATATATATATATATATATTAATATATATATATATATATATATATATATACATATATATATATATATATATTTTTATACAATTTCTCAGGTTTTATTCCCACTATGGACATATATATAAATATATATAAATACAAAACATTTGTAGGTTATTCATGCGGAAGGCCCGGGTTTGATCCCAGCCCCGGGAGGGAGCCGGGGCGGTGCAAAAAATTTTTGTTGTACCATGGTGCTATGGTACCCCAGCAGGAGCACGAAAGCAATATTTATATATATATATATATATATAAATTTCATTTTTAAATTTAAATAAAACAAAAAAACCCTTAAAAATAAGATGTAAAAAAATGTTTACATTCCATGTATATTTCTTCAGGTCATATTAACCTAACAAAAATTATGTAAGCATGCTACACTGTTTTTAAAAAAAAATTTTTTATTAAAATTATAGTCTGAAGAACTTATTTAAAGAAACTTTTATTCAAAATAAATCTTATTTTAAGAAGCATGTGAAGGTGGTTTTGATACATGTTTAAATAAATATTGCTAAACATTTATTTTAACATCATCAAATCACCATGCTTCCTTCAAATCTGAAATCTATACATTACTTTAATTACCATTAATGGTTTTTCCTTTTAAGAAGCCTGTCAATAAAGAGAAATCACCAACTTTTTTTTCTGCCAAGACAGTAAAGAACGGCTTTCAATTTCAGGATTAGCTCCAACAGAAGCAGATGGTGGGATTTGGCAGACTTTGTTGGCTAATAAATTGCCTTTTGACTGATACGCCTATTTTCACATATTATTATCTGTGAAACACCATGACAAGAAACCTAGATGCGAGCAAAGAGTGCCAAATTCTTCTGGAATGTATTTTTGTGCCATCTGTTTTGATTAATAGTGTGGGGCTATTGGATTTGTACTGCATCTGTGAAATGGTACTATAGCTCGTCCTCCTCCCTCAAAATCATATGGCTCGATGTTTCCTAATAACTAAAAATATCCATTACATTTATCCTGCTTATACCAAACAACCTGCCCCAGTGAACAGCTGCATAGCGGCCGCTTTGTACTCCTGAAGTATTTGGCCTCGTTGTTTACTGTAGTTCCTGGATCAGTACAAATCTGTTAACGTTTTGTTTTTAAGATGTAGAAGAAAAAGCTAGATAGATTGTACAGAAAGGCACATTATCAGACTGAACTCTTGATTAACAAAGGTGTAGCAATCAGCTAATGTGAGTTAAGAGTTTGGAGAAGCCTGTTAAAGCTGCTGTTACCTTAACCATTACAGCTGTGATTGGAAGTGACAGTGTGGATTTGTCTAAGGATCATTTAGTGATCTGCTGGTCCACTAGCAATCTCCAATAATTGGACAATTGTAGAGTATTCTTTTCTAATTACTCACATCAGAGGACAAACTTTACAAGAAGACAGAATAACGTTAAACTATGTGTGAATCATAGAAGTACTTTAAAATAAAAATAAAAAAAGTGTAAAATATTGAAGTGAAATAATGATGTTCAAACGGTTGTTCTCTAATGAGAGCTGGTGGCTTTGACTTCTTTTGTTAGTTTCGTTTGATTACCTTTAGCGGTCATTCTTATATTTATGATCATGCCAAGCATTTGAAATTTGCCATCATTTCTGAAATCTGCAGTCATTCACCTGCCCAACTTGTTTGCAGTTTAGTGTGTAGTTTGTACTCTTGCATAAGTGATGATGCTGATATAAACACTGACCACTTTATTAGGATCACCTATACACCTATGCATACCATACATGCAACATCCAACATTCAGCATCATCCGATGCTGGCAGAGGAGCAATGCATACATTCATACAGGACATGAGTTTCATGTTCACATCAGACATCAGAATGGGGAAGGGATGTAATCACAGTGACTTGAGCTAGAGTAAACCAGACAGTTCAAGATTGGAAAAATGTAGTGTAGTCTATTTCCAATCTTCAGCTGTTCAGTTTTGGTTAGTCTGTGCTCACTGTAGCTTCAGATTCCTGTTCTTGCCTGACAAAAGTGGAACCTAATGTGATATTTTGTTGATGTAGGCCATCCGCTTCAAGCTTTGATTCTGGGATGCATTTCTGCTCAACACAACTGTAAATAGTGATTAATTGAATTACTGTAGACTTCCTGTCAGCCTGAACCAGTCTGGTCATTCTCCTCTGACCTCTCTTATCAACACAGCATTTCTGCTTACAGACCTGACAATGGATTTTTTTGTTTAGTTTTTCACACCATTCTGTGTTCATTCTAGAGACTGTGATGTGTGAAAATGACAGAAGATTAGAATTTTTTTTTTTTTTAAATACTCAAACCAACCAGTCTGGCACCAACATCCACTCAATGGTTAACGTTACAGAGATCACAGAATGGTCAGTGAGTGCATGCAGAGTTGCTTAAATGTTATTACTGCTTAAACGCTATTATTGCCATAGACCAAAAAACTGATATGGAATAGCAATTAAATAAAGAAATCTAAATCTTTATGGAACTTATTAACTGGTTGCTCTCAGATGGGACTTTAAATGAGTGCTTCATTATTAAAGGAAGCCAATAGATAAAAGACTCTTAGACAGTTCTCGAATTATTAAGATGTGGTGTGTTACAAGTACCTAATTAGAGTGATAAGGATTTTGGCTTTTCCCTATCACATTAGGCTTAGATTGTTCCAGTAAAATAATGCCATTTCTCTCACATTTCTTGCGGTTATGCCTTGGTTGCATATTCAACATTTACAATGTTATAGTATATACTGTGCCCAAGTCCTATGCTCTATACAGTGCACCTTATCTCTTTTTTTTTATACACATTTTGTCTTAGATGTTTATTTTCTGACTGCATTACAGGGTCAGTAAAAACAGTCTTTATTATTTCTGAACAACTTCTCCAACCCAGTTCTTCTCCAAGCTAGTAATGTTAGTATGTCAGTAAAGAAAGTAAAGCTGAAGGAGGTTCAACAGTCAAACTCTCCAGAAGAACCACAGCTGATTTGACAAGATGCTTAGTAAAGCTAAACTGCTGATCAGTCTCTAGGGTTTACACAGTGTGTTTGTGGAGGGTCTCCAGGCTGAAACACCTTGGTGATGAGAGAGATCAGAGGAGAATGATCAGACTGGTTTGAGCTGACAGGAAGTCAATGGTAACTCAAATAATCACTCTTTACAAATGTGCCGAGCAGAAACGCATCTCAGAACACATAACATATCAAATCTTGAGGTGGATGAGCTACAACAGCAGAAGACCACATCAGATTTCACTACCGGCAGCCAAGAACAAGAATCTGACTCTATCATGGGCACAGACTCAACAGAACTGGACAGTCGACAACTGGAAAAAGACCAGGTGATTTTTTTTTCTAAAGTTCAACTCTCTGGTTTTGATGAGCCTGTGTCGATGATAGCCTCTTATTCCAGTTCTTGGCTGACAGGAGTGGAACCCAGTGTGGTATTCTGCTCTTGTAGTTCATCCACCTCAATGTTTGATGTTATGTGCATGCTGGGATGTTTTTCTGCTCACTGCAAATGATTATATGAGTTATTATATCCTTCTTGGCAGCTTGAACCAATCTGAACATTTTCCTCTGACCTCTCTTATCAACAAGGTGTTTCCACCCACAGAACTGCCTCTGAGACTGCTGTGTGTGAAAATCCCAGCAGATCATCAGTTTCTGAAATACTCAAACCAGCGTTCAGGCACCATCACCCATGCCATGTTTGATGTGACGCTCTTGATCTTTATCTCCATGATTTTTTGCATTGTGCTGCTGCGACATTGGCTGATTAGATAACTGCATGAATGTGCAGCTAATAAAATGGACAGCAAATATATATAAATATTGTATAAACATACAGTATACACTGCACAACTTGCATTCAACCTGTTACAGGACCTATGCAACAAAGTGCTTACAGAACTTACTGAGTGCTGAAACAGCACTACCTACAATGAAAAAAGATTAACACACAAACATCAAGGATGTGTGTTGGGTCTTTGATGTGCACCTCTTTCTTTGACTCTTTAGTGTGTTCTGTGGGCATTCACTCTATTGACAGAACAAAGGAAAGAACATGACAAGTCTCTGCGGTTCTTAATCTGCATGTGCTGCGATGTGCAGTTCTGCTCTCACTTCTTCCTCAGAGAGTCTGTTCCAGACTGTTCCTTACAGCCCCGGTGCTGACGGCCTTTCAGAACTTCTCAGGCTTCTTCACTGAGCTTGCATGGCAGATGAAGCGCTGTTTCTACAGTCATGTTAAAAGCAGAGATGAGCTCATTTATCTTCAGGCCTCCAGCCATCCCACTGTAGTATTTAATAGTAGTTGTGATCATATGCACGACAGCCTTTATATCATATCTGCCCGGGATGTGACAGCTTGACGGTAAGGAGTCATGTGGTCTGTAATAATCTTTGCATAAGTGATGGCTCCCTTACGTCAGTTTAGTGGCGGTGGAAGTGGTGGTCACGTTTTGTCAACATGCACAGAAGGTCAAACACTGGTTACACATCACATGAGTATTGTGTTTGTGTGGCTCAAGCTGTGAGGAGTAAATGAAAAGAGGTCAATCTCTGTGCTTGCCGACTGTTAAATCTGCAACCACGGAGCAGTAGAGCTAATAGAATGCAAGCAGCCATGCTGTTAAGTGTTAATTGGCAAGTAAAATCTAAATACTAAACCTATTACAAAATTTATCATTTCATATTGTCTTGTCACAATGCATAAGTAACTAATTTATAATCATGCATCAGATGAGGATGAGTTCCCTTTTAAGATTGTGTTCCTCTCAAGGTTTCATCTTAGGGAGTTTTTAATTCCCTCTGTCTTGTCATTAGGGATAAATTTATACATTTTAAAATATATATTCTGAATTATTTCTATAAAGCTGCTTTGTAAAAATGTAACAATATATTAAAATGGTTAACAATACAATATATTAACAATATATATTAAAATAATATTAAAATGTATTTTATATATAATATAAAATATATAAAGTATTATTATTATTATTATTATTATTATTATTATTATTATTATTGTTGTTGTTGTTGTTGTTGTTATTATTATTATTAACAAATATATAGTTCTTATATATGAGATTTTTGACATATATGGAAAAAGAGGCACAGAATAAAACATTGCACTTGGGGTTGAGAAAGAATGAAAGCATGTCTCATTTGGTAAATGAATGATTTAACATTCCAGCTCATGCATTTCTGCTTTTGACAAGAAATAGGGCCACGAGGAAGAAACAGAGGTATACGTTTGAAACAGGGCTTTTCAATTTCCCCCAGCCTCGGGAAAGTCCTGCAGAGAAGCCAAAATGTACTTCTTGTGGCAGCTGTGACCCACTTAGTGCATTCATCCCACAAACAACGTCAGGAGTAAGCAAAACAGAAGCAGCTGTAATAGTATTCCTCTGGGAAGCTCAGGCGTGGATCACATAAGCTGCTAGCCGTTTCCAATAACTCTTTTACTTCTGCATGCAGCAATCACACAGATGACAGGAGGCTGCAGAGGTGTCAGATGTATGTAATGGCAAAGTGGGCTTCTCTTCAAGAGGCCAAGCAGTGCAGTTGTGCTGCAAATGAATCAATGCATGGCTTGCTTTGACATCAGACGTAGGGGATCGAGGGGAAAAAATTAAACGATTTTGTCCCACATGATAACACAGAATATATATTTCCAGCCATTAATTAATGCATTATTGCTGCATTGCTTGTTTTGCCAAAAAAAGGAGAAAGAGGAAAACAGAATATATTTGTATGTATATGTAACTGGAACTGCAAATGCTTGTCACTTCTTTGTCTTCCTTATGTAGCTTAACAGATTGCTTGTCTGGATTAGATTGTCACACAATGTATGTATGAATAATCACCAACAAGCATCATCAACTGAAATAAACCGGAACTCAGCAAAAAAAAATTGTGGATGTGATGTATATCGGGTTTGTTTGAAAGATGTAAACAGTGAAATGCAACACTGGTGACTTAAGTGAAATGAATGACTTACACAAGACTTGAAATCAGTCTCACACTTCCTGTCTTTTAAATGATGCAATCTAGTGAATATTAGTACTAGACTGCATTAATATACTTTACACCACAGCGCTGTTGAACTCCTGAATCTGATTTGTCAGAAAGTGTTTAAATTTTTTAGAAAAGCAACTTGACTGTAGTCCCTGTTTATATTTTCTTAATAAAGTGTTATCACTTGTATAGCAACAGCTAATTCATACAGACTTTAATGACAGAAGCTCGACGTAAACTGTTAAAAAAATGGGTGTAATTGCCGATTTTGTGAAATTTTCTGTGAGGAGATTTACTTTGCATTTTTGGAAGTAGTCACTGGTGTCAGTTGCAAAGTTTCTCAGCAATATGACAAGCTGTCTGAGAGAAAAAAACAGACTGAGAAAATGGCTATTTAAAGCTGCTTTTATGTCATTGTTAATAAATTGATCATTTAACTTTGAATATATTTCACAATGTTAAATCTACACTATATGGCCAAAAGTATGTGGACATCACCCCTATATGTGCATGTTGATTATCCCATTCCAGATTTAGTCCTCTTTCTGCTGTTATAATACCCTCCACTCCTCTGAGAAGGCTTTCACTAGAGTGTAACTGTGGGGATTTGTGCTCATTCAGCCACAAGAGCATTAGTGAGATCAGTAATTGATGTTTGGAAAAAAAGGCCTGTTCAGATTCATCCAGAAGGTGTTCAGTATGGATGAGGTCAGAGTTCTGATCAAACCAACCTTGACAAATCATGTCTTCATGGAGCTCGCTTTTGTGCACTGGGGCTCCTGGAACAGGTTTGGGCTTCTTAATTACAGTAAAGAGAAAATCTACAGCATACAAAAACACCCTATAAAACCTGTATATATCTGTGATGATCAGATGTTCATATACTTTTCGCCATATAGTGTAATTGTAAACTGTGTACCTTAATAAATAAAAATATTAGATTATATTAGATCAAAGCCAATGAAATGCAGTTAGCATCTAACCAGAATAAGGATTTAAATAGAAAAAAGATATAGAGCTATGAGGGTATATATACAGGGGGAGTGGAAGATTTATGTACAGGGGTGCAGTAGTTATTATAAATATAATAAATAGGATATATATGGTCTATATTTTTATAAACAATGTACAATGGTAAAGACATGAATAAAAATATTAGTCAATCATTGGGAAACTTGTGTGGTATACGAAGAACCAACCTCTTTAAGACATACTGTTATGGAAATTGTGGGTTAAAGGTCACTCATTTCACCACCCTAGTAATTCATTTTCTATAACAACATATCCTATCAGGTTATATTCCATCCTTACTGAATATACCTAGAACACATTACAGTGAAAGATACAATGAAACTATTTTAGGTCTTTGGGAATGTTTAGGAAATTCTGAGTTCATCACTTAATCGGAATGCTAATTTATTCTTCAGGTTCACCAAGCTAAACGCACACAGCTGCGGCTAAGTTGCCTTGACAACACCTGCGACTTAAAGAGATTTTACACTGATGTGTCCACGCTATTCCATTTGCATGCGTGTTTCAGTCTTAGCCTGTTATGAATGCGTATAGATTATGTATCATGATTGGCTGTGTATGCACAGCAGCATGTGGTGTGGATCACTCCATTTGTGCATTCGGTACGCACAGATGAGCTTTCATCTCACAATACATCTTGTGCTCACAAACCTGTGAAGTGCCAAAGGAAACACAACAGGCTGTGCATGTCAAAATCATGGTTAATTCCTGCACTTTTTCCCTGCTGAGACGGAGGAAAGTATATAATGGATGCTGGCTCTCTCATACACTGGCGGAATATGAATTATGATGATTAACACCAGCGGATATTCATCATCTCTAAGTTTTCCACTCATATGTTAACACTAAACAAAGAAATAATGGCTAGGTTCAGAGTTTAAACCATTTATTCGAATTTGTACTTTAAACCCCTGCCACTCTAGACTGTGAATGTGATACAGAAGGATTAGACTACAGTTCTACATGCATTATACAAACTTCCCACTACGCAGAATATTAAAATGTAAAGGACAAGGGAATTTTAGCTCTGAATATAGTACATGCAGCTGCAACCTAGTCAGAGTTATCAGAGGCTTTAAAATGATTGTATCATTCATTCAAGGCATTAGTTTCACAACTGGCTCAAAAAACATAAACAGTTGTCGAATCAGAACCTAATAATTATGCAAGTTGAACCACAAGCAAAATCAAGTACATATTTCTGAATGAAAAATAAAGATCCCATGCAGAGTGAGATTTTTTATTTTTTTTAAAGTAATGTTTTCTTTACTACAAGATATAGACCAATCAGCTGTAACATTAAAACCACTGATAGATGAAGTGAATAACATTGATTATCTTGTTAAAATGGCACATGTTAAGGGATGGAATATATTAGGCAGCAAGTGAACAGTCAGTTCTCAGAGTTGATGTGTTGAAAGCAGGAAAAATATACAAGATTAAGGGTCTGGGTGACTTTGACAGCATCAGAAATTGTACAGGAATGGTTTAATGAACATGAAAAGGAGTACAAGGTGTGGATTGAGCTCCAAATTCCCCAGACCTAAATCCGATCAACAATGTGTGGTATGTGCTGGACAATCAAGTTCAATCCATGGAGACCAAACCTCACAACTTACAGGACTTAAAGGATCTACTTCTAATGTCTTGGTGCCAGATGTTGCAACACATCTACAGTCCATGCCTCGAAGAGTCATAGCTGTTTCGGTGGCACAGTGTGGTCCTACACAATATTAAACAGGTGGTTTTAATGTTATGGCTGGTCGGTGTAGAGCAGTAAATAGCCCAAGAAAAAACTCCAGATTAAGTCAGGAAAAAATGTTTCACTAATGGACATCCAGGGGCATCTCTGATTAACCAGTACTCTCTCGATCAGCCTACTCATGAGTTTATTTTTGTATTAAATTGTGTGAATTTACACAGTAAACATGTTTAGATGATGTCTGTGTCCTTGTAGGCAACATAGCAAACCTGCATGTTCACTTCAAAGCTTGTGCATTGTGCCTTTATTCCTTCCAGCAGATGAGATATATTCAGAATTCTTGACCCAGCACTTTCTTCACAGAGACCCCACACACATGCTGATACACAAGGGGACAGTGTGTTTAAAAGCAGTGTTGCTGCCAAGAGCTGTGTTTGAGAGCTGATGAAAAAAATGAAAAAAGTAAAGGTTGAGAGACATGCAGAAAATCTCACAGCTTTGTTGCATTTGATCGCGCTGTAAATGGAAAAGTCTTGAGTTTCATAAAGATCACAGTATACCTGTTCAGGGTGTGAATACATTCACTACTGGAGATTAAAATGAGCGAAGGATTTTAATACATAGTGAGTGTGATGAAATTCAATATGACATATTGAGTGTAGTAAACAAAATTTAAGCGGGTTTTACTGTGTAACTCTGCATATTGAGTGTAGTACACTGCTAGTGTTATTGTGCAACTCTGCATATTGAGTGTAGTAAACAATTAGCGTTACTGTGTAACTCTGCATATTGAGTGTAGTACACTGCTAGTGTTATTGTGCAACTCTGCATATTGAGTGTAGTAAAAAATTAGCGTTACTTTTGTAACTCTGCATATTGAGTGTAGTACACTGCTAGTGTTATTGTGTAACTCTGCATATTGAGTGTAGTACACTGCTAGTGTTATTGTGTAACTCTGCATATTGAGTGTAGTACACTGCTAGTGTTATTGTGTAACTCTGTATATTGAGTGTAGTACACTATTAGTGTTATTGTGTAACTCTGTATATTGAGTGTAGTACACTATTAGTGTTATTGTGTAACTCTGCATATTGAGTGTAGTACACTGCTAGCATTACTGTGTAACTCTGCATATTGAGTGTAGTACACTGCTAGTGTTATTGTGTAACTCTGCATATTGAGTGTAGTACACTATTAGTGTTATTGTGCAACTCTGCATATTGAGTGTAGTACACTATTAGTGTTATTGTGTAACTCTGCATATTGAGTGTTGTACACTGCTAGTTTTATTGTGCAACTCTGCATATTGAGTGTAGTACACTGCTAGTGTTATTGTGTAACTCTGCATATTGAGTGTAGTACACTATTAGTGTTATTGTGCAACTCTGCATATTGAGTGTAGTACACTATTAGTGTTATTGTGTAGCTCTGCATATTGAGTGTAGTACACTGCTAGTGTTATTGTGTAACTCTGCATATTGAGTGTAGTACACTATTAGTGTTATTGTGCAACTCTGCATATTGAGTGTAGTACACTATTAGTGTTATTGTGTAACTCTGCATATTGAGTGTAGTACACTGCTAGTGTTATTGTGCAACTCTGCATATTGAGTGTAGTACACTATTAGTGTTATTGTGCAACTCTGCATATTGAGTGTAGTACACTATTAGTGTTATTGTGTAACTCTGCATATTGAGTGTAGTACACTGCTTTGTGTTATTGTGCAACTCTGCATATTGAGTGTAGTACACTATTAGTGTTATTGTGCAACTCTGCATATTGAGTGTAGTACACTATTAGTGTTATTGTGCAACTCTGCATATTGAGTGTAGTACACTATTAGTGTTATTGTGTAACTCTGCATATTGAGTGTAGTACACTGCTAGTGTTATTGTGCAACTCTGCATATTGAGTCTAGTACACTATTAGTGTTATTGTGCAACTCTGCATATTGAGTGTAGTACACTGCTAGTGTTATTGTGTAACTCTGTATATTGAGTGTAGTACACTATTAGTGTTATTGTGTAACTCTGTATATTGAGTGTAGTACACTATTAGTGTTATTGTGTAACTCTGCATATTTAGTGTAGTACACTGCTAGCATTACTGTGTAACTCTGCATATTGAGTGTAGTACACTGCTAGTGTTATTGTGTAACTCTGTATATTGAGTGTAGTACACTATTAGTGTTATTGTGTAACTCTGCATATTGAGTGTAGTACACTGCTAGTGCTATTGTGTAACTCTGTATTTTGAGTGTAGTACACTATTAGTGTTATTGTGCAACTCTGCATATTGAGTGTAGTACACTATTAGTGTTATTGTGCAACTCTGCATATTGAGTGTAGTACACTATTAGTGTTATTGTGTAACTCTGCATATTGAGTGTAGTACACTGCTAGTGTTATTGTGCAACTCTGCATATTGAGTCTAGTACACTATTAGTGTTATTGTGCAACTCTGCATATTGAGTGTAGTACACTGCTAGTGTTATTGTGTAACTCTGTATATTGAGTGTAGTACACTATTAGTGTTATTGTGTAACTCTGTATATTGAGTGTAGTACACTATTAGTGTTATTGTGTAACTCTGCATATTTAGTGTAGTACACTGCTAGCATTACTGTGTAACTCTGCATATTGAGTGTAGTACACTGCTAGTGTTATTGTGTAACTCTCTATATTGAGTGTAGTACACTATTAGTGTTATTGTGTAACTCTGCATATTGAGTGTAGTACACTGCTAGTGCTATTGTGTAACTCTGTATTTTGAGTGTAGTACACTATTAGCGTTATTGTGTAACTCTGCATATTGAGTGTAGTACACTGCTAGCATTATTGTGTAACTCTGCATATTGAGTGTAGTACACTATTAGCGTTAATGTGTAACTCTGCATATTGAGTGTAGTACACTGCTAGTGTTATTGTATAACTCTGCATATTGATTGTAGTATACTGCTAGCATTATTGTGTAACTCTGCATATTGAGTGTAGTACACTGTTAGTGTTATTGTGCAACTCTGCATATTGAGTCTAGTACACTATTAGTGTTATTGTGCAACTCTGCATATTGAGTGTAGTACACTGCTTTGTGTTATTGTGTAACTCTGTATATTGAGTGTAGTACACTATTAGTGTTATTGTGTAACTCTGTATATTGAGTGTAGTACACTATTAGTGTTATTGTGTAACTCTGCATATTTAGTGTAGTACACTGCTAGCATTACTGTGTAACTCTGCATATTGAGTGTAGTACACTGCTAGTGTTATTGTGTAACTCTGTATATTGAGTGTAGTACACTATTAGTGTTATTGTGTAACTCTGCATATTGAGTGTAGTACACTGCTAGTGCTATTGTGTAACTCTGTATTTTGAGTGTAGTACACTATTAGTGTTATTGTGCAACTCTGCATATTGAGTGTAGTACACTATTAGTGTTATTGTGCAACTCTGCATATTGAGTGTAGTACACTATTAGTGTTATTGTGTAACTCTGCATATTGAGTGTAGTACACTGCTAGTGTTATTGTGCAACTCTGCATATTGAGTCTAGTACACTATTAGTGTTATTGTGCAACTCTGCATATTGAGTGTAGTACACTGCTAGTGTTATTGTGTAACTCTGTATATTGAGTGTAGTACACTATTAGTGTTATTGTGTAACTCTGTATATTGAGTGTAGTACACTATTAGTGTTATTGTGTAACTCTGCATATTTAGTGTAGTACACTGCTAGCATTACTGTGTAACTCTGCATATTGAGTGTAGTACACTGCTAGTGTTATTGTGTAACTCTGTATATTGAGTGTAGTACACTATTAGTGTTATTGTGTAACTCTGCATATTGAGTGTAGTACACTGCTAGTGCTATTGTGTAACTCTGTATTTTGAGTGTAGTACACTATTAGCGTTATTGTGTAACTCTGCATATTGAGTGTAGTACACTGCTAGCATTATTGTGTAACTCTGCATATTGAGTGTAGTACACTATTAGCGTTAATGTGTAACTCTGCATATTGAGTGTAGTACACTGCTAGTGTTATTGTATAACTCTGCATATTGATTGTAGTATACTGCTAGCATTATTGTGTAACTCTGCATATTGAGTGTAGTACACTATTAGCGTTAATGTGTAACTCTGCATATTGATTGTAGTATACTGCTAGCATTATTGTGTAACTCTGCATATTGAGTGTAGTACACTGTTAGTGTTATTGTGTAGCTCTGCATATTGAGTGTAGTACACTGCTAATGTTATTGTGTAACTCTGCATATTGAGTGTAGTACACTATTAGTGTTATTGTGTAACTCTGTATTTTGAGTGTAGTACACTATTAGCGTTATTGTGTAACTCTGCATATTGAGTGTAGTACACTATTAGCGTTATTGTGTAACTCTGCATATTGAGTGTAGTACACTATTAGTGTTATTTTGTAGCTCTGCATTTTGAGTGTAGTACACTGCTAGCATTATTGTGTAACTCTGCATATTGAGTGTAGTACACTATTAGCGTTATTGTGTAACTCTGCATATTGAGTGTAGTACACTATTAGCGTTAATGTGTAACTCTGCATATTGATTGTAGTATACTGCTAGCATTATTGTGTAACTCTGCATATTGAGTCTAGTACACTGCTAGTGTTATTGTGTAACTCTGCATATTGAGTGTAGTACACTATTAGTGGTATTGTGCAACTCTGCATATTGAGTGTAGTACACTATTAGTGTTATTGTGTAGCTCTGCATATTGAGTGTAGTACACTGCTAGTGTTATTGTGTAACTCTGCATATTGAGTGTAGTACACTATTAGTGTTATTGTGCAACTCTGCATATTGAGTGTAGTACACTATTAGTGTTATTGTGTAACTCTGCATATTGAGTGTAGTACACTGCTAGTGTTATTGTGCAACTCTGCATATTGAGTGTAGTACACTATTAGTGTTATTGTGCAACTCTGCATATTGAGTGTAGTACACTATTAGTGTTATTGTGTAACTCTGCATATTGAGTGTAGTACACTGCTAGTGTTATTGTGCAACTCTGCATATTGAGTGTAGTACACTGCTAGTGTTATTGTGCAACTCTGCATTTTGAGTGTAGTACACTATTAGTGTTATTGTGCAACTCTGCATATTGAGTGTAGTACACTGCTAGTGTTATTGTGTAACTCTGCATATTGATTGTAGTACACTATTAGTGTTATTGTGCAACTCTGCATATTGAGTGTAGTACACTATTAGTGTTATTGTGCAACTCTGCATATTGAGTGTAGTACACTATTAGTGTTATTGTGCAACTCTGCATATTGAGTGTAGTACACTATTAGTGTTATTGTGTAACTCTGCATATTGAGTGTAGTACACTGCTAGTGTTATTGTGCAACTCTGCATATTGAGTGTAGTACACTATTAGTGTTATTGTGCAACTCTGCATATTGAGTCTAGTACACTATTTGTGTTATTGTGTAACTCTGCATATTGAGTGTAGTACACTGTTAGTTTTATTGTGCAACTCTGCATATTGAGTGTAGTACACTATTAGTGTTATTGTGTAACTCTGCATATTGAGTGTAGTACACTGCTAGTGTTATTGTGTAACTCTGTATATTGAGTGTAGTACACTATTAGTGTTATTGTGTAACTCTGTATATTGAGTGTAGTACACTATTAGTGTTATTGTGTAACTCTGCATATTTAGTGTAGTACACTGCTAGCATTACTGTGTAACTCTGCATATTGAGTGTAGTACACTGGTAGTTTTATTGTGTAACTCTGTATATTGAGTGTAGTACACTATTAGTGTTATTGTGTAACTCTGCATATTGAGTGTAGTACACTGCTAGCATTATTGTGTAACTGCATATTGAGTGTAGTACACTATTAGCGTTAATGTGTAACTCTGCATATTGAGTGTAGTACACTGCTAATGTTATTGTGTAACTCTGCATATTGAGTGTAGTACACTATTAGTGTTATTGTGTAACTCTGTATTTTGAGTGTAGTACACTATTAGCGTTATTGTGTAACTCTGCATATTGAGTGTAGTACACTATTAGCGTTATTGTGTAACTCTGCATATTGAGTGTAGTACACTATTAGTGTTATTTTGTAGCTCTGCATTTTGAGTGTAGTACACTGCTAGCATTATTGTGTAACTCTGCATATTGAGTGTAGTACACTATTAGCGTTAATGTGTAACTCTGCATATTGATTGTAGTATACTGCTAGCATTATTGTGTAACTCTGCATATTGAGTGTAGTACACTGTTAGTGTTATTGTGTAGCTCTGCATATTGAGTGTAGTACACTGCTAATGTTATTGTGTAACTCTGCATATTGAGTGTAGTACACTATTAGTGTTATTGTGTAACTCTGTATTTTGAGTGTAGTACACTATTAGCGTTATTGTGTAACTCTGCATATTGAGTGTAGTACACTGCTAGTGTTATTGTGTAACTCTGCATATTGATTGCAGTATACTGCTAGCATTATTGTGTAACTCTGCATATTGAGGGCAGTACACTGCTAGTGTTATTGTGTAACTCTGCATATTGAGTGTAGTACACTATTAGTGTTATTGTGTAACTCTGTATTTTGAGTGTAGTACACTATTAGCGTTATTGTGTAACTCTGCATATTGAGTGTAGTACACTATTAGCGTTATTGTGTAACTCTGCATATTGAGTGTAGTACACTATTAGTGTTATTTTGTAGCTCTGCATTTTGAGTGTAGTACACTGCTAGCATTATTGTGTAACTCTGCATATTGAGTGTAGTACACTATTAGCGTTAATGTGTAACTCTGCATATTGATTGTAGTATACTGCTAGCATTATTGTGTAACTCTGCATATTGAGTGTAGTACACTGTTAGTGTTATTGTGTAGCTCTGCATATTGAGTGTAGTACACTGCTAATGTTATTGTGTAACTCTGCATATTGAGTGTAGTACACTATTAGTGTTATTGTGTAACTCTGTATTTTGAGTGTAGTACACTATTAGCGTTATTGTGTAACTCTGCATATTGAGTGTAGTACACTGCTAGTGTTATTGTGTAACTCTGCATATTGATTGCAGTATACTGCTAGCATTATTGTGTAACTCTGCATATTGAGGGCAGTACACTGCTAGTGTTATTGTGTAACTCTGCATATTGAGGGTAGTACACTGCTAGTGTTATTGTGTAACTCTGCATATTGAGTGTAGTACACTATTAGTGTTATTGTGTAACTCTGTATTTTGAGTGTAGTACACTATTAGCGTTATTGTGTAACTCTGCATATTGAGTGTAGTACACTATTAGCGTTATTGTGTAACTCTGCATATTGAGTGTAGTACACTATTAGTGTTATTTTGTAGCTCTGCATTTTGAGTGTAGTACACTGCTAGCATTATTGTGTAACTCTGCATATTGAGTGTAGTACACTATTAGCGTTAATGTGTAACTCTGCATATTGATTGTAGTATACTGCTAGCATTATTGTGTAACTCTGCATATTGAGTGTAGTACACTGTTAGTGTTATTGTGTAGCTCTGCATATTGAGTGTAGTACACTGCTAATGTTATTGTGTAACTCTGCATATTGAGTGTAGTACACTATTAGTGTTATTGTGTAACTCTGTATTTTGAGTGTAGTACACTATTAGCGTTATTGTGTAACTCTGCATATTGAGTGTAGTACACTGCTAGTGTTATTGTGTAACTCTGCATATTGATTGCAGTATACTGCTAGCATTATTGTGTAACTCTGCATATTGAGGGCAGTACACTGCTAGTGTTATTGTGTAACTCTGCATATTGAGGGTAGTACACTGCTAGTGTTATTGTGTAACTCTGCATATTGAGTGTAGTACACTGTTAGTGTTATTGTGTAGCTCTGCATATTGAGTGTAGTACACTGCTAATGTTATTGTGTAACTCTGCATATTGAGTGTAGTACACTATTAGTGTTATTGTGTAACTCTGTATTTTGAGTGTAGTACACTATTAGCGTTATTGTGTAACTCTGCATATTGAGTGTAGTACACTGCTAGTGTTATTGTGTAACTCTGCATATTGATTGTAGTATACTGCTAGCATTATTGTGTAACTCTGCATATTGAGGGTAGTACACTGCTAGTGTTATTGTGTAACTCTGCATATTGAGTGTAGTACACTGCTAGTGTTATTGTGTAACTCTGCATATTGAGGGTAGTACACTGCTAGTGTTATTGTGTAACTCTGCATATTGAGTGTAGTACACTGCTAGTGTTATTGTGTAACTCTGCATATTGAGTGTAGTACACTGCTAGTGTTATTGTGTAACTCTGTATATTGAGTGTAGTACACTGCTAGTGTTATTGTGTAACTCTGCATATTGAGTGTAGTACACTGCTAGTGCTCACTGTGTAGTTGCAAATACTGAGCAGAACAGGCCATTTTAAACTGGATTATTAAAGACATGAATTCTCCTGATGAGAATTACTTGTAACCAAAGACTGAAATTGTAATAATAATAATAATAATAATAATAATAATAATAATACTAATAATAGTAATAATAATAATAGTAATAATAATAATAGTAATAATAATAATCGTAATTGTAATGTGGTACAACACATCTGCAGAATAATGAAGTGCTAATGCCATCACTGTTACTTGTGGTTCGGTTAAGTTCATCAATAAACACACAATCAGCTCCTTAACCCTGTAATTACAGCAAATACAATGCTAACTGCTAATGGAATTCATATTCGGGATTAAAGAAAGGAGCAAAGGCATTAGGGGTCTGATTAGCTGCGAGGATTAACCTTTATGATGCGGCCACACACTTGGATAGAGTTTTGCAGACTGCAGTGTGTTGTTTGTAGAGACACTTTCTCAACATTTGTAGAGACACTTTCTCATGCTGTTTACTTTATGTTATTGTCCGGTATTCTCTGACGACTCTAAGCAGGTAAGCACACATGCTGTGAACCAGGGAAATAAAAGCACAGACAGAGAATCAGTGTTTCTTGATGTCTGTAAACAATATCCTGGTTTTGGGAAAGAAGTAGCAACATTTGAATTACTCTCAAGGTGTTGCCTGTTTTGCAGTAGTCAATTTTAAATTAAAATCAGGGCTGGGATAGGCATTCAGTCTACAAGAGCAGTATAGTGATATAAAGGCTGAAATTGTAGGTGGGATGCAGACTCTTTACCAGAATACTGCAGGCTTTAATCTTCCTCTGGACACCGCCTCTGTTCTCCAGAGCGAGGCAGAACTCTTGACTTGCTTTAAGGAGACTGCAAAACCGCACCCCTCCCTTTTCTCTCACAAAAGCACGGCCGCTTCGAATACAAAATGGGGCTCCTTACTGTGTTCCTGCTAGTGAATGAAAATGAGACAAATGTGATGAGAAAATGTGGGTGGCTTTCTAGCGAGTGGCAGAACTTATAGCATTTCATAAAATATAAGCACTGTACAATCTGCTTATTTTTTTCTGTATGCATACCATATTTCTATTGTGACTGCACTAGTCCTCGAATGTATGCGTTTTCCCCGAGCCCAGTATATCATTTTAAAGTCCGAAGGAAAACTTCACAAGGAGTATTTAAATTTTTTATTACAGTAAGTATGGATGGCATAAAAAAATGGTAGCTTAGCAACTGCTCCCAGGCTTTATAATCAGAGGATTGTGTAGGCTGTTCATTCAGAGATGCTCAAAGCCTACATGCAAAAGTATTTCAAATTATTTACTCTTTTCTCATTATGTAATAGTACCTGATTTTTGCATTTCATCTTTTTTTATGCATACACTTTATACTCTTGAACCTTAACATTAACTGCCAGCTGCTGTATTGCTTCCTGTGCAGTGAATACTTAACTCAGCTAAGCATTAAAACACTACTATGTTAGAGACTACTATTAAATTAAAACACAGGCATAACAAGCAGAACTGCATTTCAGTTATAGCGCAGACTAAACCAGTCAGAGTGTTATTTAGCAGCAACACTTTCATAACACACTCTAGTGGGAAAAAAGCACCGCAGTGTACCTTTCAGGTAACAAACTCTTGTTCCTGACATGGTTTCCTCAAGAGTATGTCTTTTGTACCCAATTGTACACGATTGTTTAAAATATAAATGCACTTTTGAGCGGACTTTTAATACTGTAGGTCCCTGTACAGTACTCTGTTTATCTGACAATGTCCTGAGCGAAATGTAAAGTATTGATATAAGGGGTGATTTTCTGGCATGGAGATTGTCATTAAATAAATCTGTGTGGCACACAGAAGTGAGACTAAAAATTAACACACATCAGCCTTTGCCAAAAGGAAATCTCTCATGTCAAGGTACACTAGGTCTTCCCCTTTTAATTAATTTTTCATTTTCACAACATCTGTGCCTGGTTCTCTGTAGGCTAATGCAACAGCATGCCTCATCATCTCTCAAGATTAAAGGTAGCAGTTAAACAAAAAAAATGAGTGCTTTGTGTTTTATGGTGTGTGCAATATGTGTGTTAGGAAGATCGATGTGTAGCCTATGGAGCTTTGTGTACTGCGATGAAGTATATAGGCTCTGAGCAGAAGCTGCAGATGGAGCAGGCATGGCTGGAGCGTGTGCTAACTTCCCGAGCACACAGCTTCAAACTCAGACATTCTGTCAGCCTTCTCCATCAGCGCAGTAAGAGTGACTGCCTCTGAGAGCTGAGCATCTCTACCTGCCAAACGTCTGCAGGCATGGAAAATCAATGAAATGGGTGGAGATAAAAAAGAAGAAACAAAGAGCAGAGATATATAGAAAGAAAACAGTAGCAAATCTAAGAGGGAAGATGAGAAAATAAAAGAGACATGGAGAGAGATTTCAGAAGGAAAGATAAAAAAGGAACGGGAGTGAAAGCAAACGATAAATGAGATAGAGTGTGTGGAAGATAAAAAAGATAAAGAGAGAGTGGGAAAGATGGGGGAAAGAGAAAGAGAGGGGGAAATGACAGACAGGATGATAAGTAAGAAAGGTGGGGCAGAGATGGGAAAAAGAAAGATGAAGAAGAAAAAGAAGAGAGAGAGAGAGAGAGAGAGAGAGAGAGAGAGAGAGAGAGAGAGAGAGAGAGAGAGAAGGATGATAGAGGCAGGGAGAACGTGAGCAATAAAGAGAGCAAGACAGGGAAGGTGAAAAAGTGGCAGACAAGAAGAATGAGAGATGGAAAGATAAGAGAGAGGGGAAGAGAGTCAGACAGGAAGAGAGACAGGAAGCGAGCATGTGAAAGATGAGAAAGACAGGCGGAATAATGAGAGAGAGAGAGGGAGAGAGAGAGAGAGAGAGAGAGAGAGGTAGTGACAGGGAGAAAGACAGAGAGGCAGAAGAAGAGGGGGGTGAGGAGGAATAGACTAACGCTGCATTTGTTTAAACAATGGATTAACTAATGTCATTGCGCGTCTGCGAATATTTTCATGGCGCAAATGAAAAGTAACTCAGAGCGCAGAAACTGTAAAGGATGGGCGACATGCTTTGCACTGAGCCTGACATGTTTACGCGAGAGCAGCGGCAGCAACAGCGCTCGGAGCCGTGACGTCAGCAGCGCTCTTAATGATGCAAGGCAGAAGGGCGCGAGGCTGCTGACACCCAGCTCACTCAGCGCTCCGCCAGCGGCCGCGCACCCAGCAAGCACCGCGCCGCGCACAGGTGAGTCCCGCTCATCTTCATGTTCCGACACCAATGCTTTAAGTTCATTAAAAAAAAAAAATAAACGGGAAAAAATAAAAAGGCAACATTGACTACATCCTAGACCGTATCCTGCTGTACTACACACTGTTTAAAATGGACAGGAACCTGATACAAGTGAAGCAGAAATGTTATCTACAGTTAAAATGCGGTTTGGAACACAGCCGGTGTCTTATTGATTAACAATGGATGTGATTGCTTACCAATCCCTTAACGCACGTGCGCTCTAGAACAGTTTGTCCTCTGTTACAAATAGCAACGAATTCAGAAGTGATGCTATAAACAAAGTGTGTGTTTTATGTTAGATATTTTTATGGTTGTTATTTGTAGTGAAATGTGTTGTTGTGGAATGCATTTATAGTGTTAAAATACTAGCCATGCCATTAGTGCACGCTTGTGCGCAATGGAACGGCAGAGCAGTGTGCATACTATATATATATACGCGTTAAAACACACCTTCAGAAGTACTTCTCCTGCTTGATCCTCCCCCTCATCAACATTTAATGCCATGTCTACTTTAATTTACGGTCAAATAACAGTGAAGTGCGTGTGTGCTTCTTGCCAGAGCAAGATGAAAAGCAGGAGGTAAAGCTCGCTGGCTCAGAGCTCTCGCTCAGGGCGCCGACTGGAGACGCAGGACGAGCGATGTGTGTTCATCTCTGTGACTGGCACGTCTCCTCTCTGTCCATCAAAAGCACGCGATTCCAATTATACTGATGGCGCTGTCCACGTTGCCTGTAATGTTCTTAGGAGACTCTTAGCAGAGATGCAGAGAAACGGAGGAAACTGGAACTTTAGGACCGTGTAGGACACAAGAAAGCAAATCATCGGCAGGAAAAAAGGTGAACTAAAACTAAAAAAGGAGGTAGAACGAGCCATGGGCCATCCTGCTCCTTGGGCCATCCTGCTCCTCTTGATTTATCTGGACCCACTGAGTGTGCTCTGCACGTCGACAGCAAAGCGCACGAAAGTGGCACCGCGGCGGAATGCCAAGCCCAAGGAGCTGAACGGCACCGTGCACTCCCAAGTGCCCGCGCCCGCGCCCGTTCCCGCTGCGGGTCAGAACCACGACACGTGCCTGGGCTACTACGACGTGAGCGGCCAATTCGACCGAGAATTCGAGTGCAACAACACGGACCATCGCTACTGCTGCGGCTCCTGCTACCTTCGCTTTTGCTGCCAGTTCCGGGGCAACCGGCTGGACCAGCGAGCGTGCAAGAACTACAACAAGCCCGACTGGGTGAAAACCGCGGCACCGTCACCTGCCCCGACCAGCGAGCCGTACGACCCGAGCGCCGACCAGACCAACACGGCAGTTTACATCACGTGTGGCGTCATAGCCTTCGTCATCGCCCTCGGCGTGTCGGCTAAGGTCGCCTACGACAAGGCCACGAGGCCGCCTCAGGAAATGAACATACACAGGTGAGAGTAAGGACTAAGCACACACAACAGCATACCACTCTAGTAAATAGTAGGTGTAAAATAATAGCTACATCATCTACACTAAGTGCTATTTTCACACAATATGTAGTACAGCAATATTTGTTGGAGAATGATTTAAAAAAAAAAAATAGGTGTATTAAAGTTTGAGGTAGCATCAACTCTTTTTTGGGGGATATATTATGCAAAAAAGTGTACACCCAGTCTCCCACACAGGTCACCACAGGTGTCAAGGCATTTTGCGATACTGTTTTGTATTTGAAAATTGAAGCCAAAACAAAACAGAGACGCTTTCCTAGTTGTGATTTTTATAGGCAACCAGAGCTGATGTAATTGCCAATCTAGATGCCTGCTGAAAACTCTTAAAAGTTGTACAGAAGTATGAAATTCTACATAAACCTATGGGCACATAAACCTACAGCAGAATTTATAGGCCCTTGCTGATTTTCTATGTAAAGTCTCCAAAGCCAGTGAACAGGGCTTTGGAACACAAAGTTTTGTCATCACTAAGCACTGACTAAAGCAAATATTTCTCCTGAAAACTTCTGGTTTTGGAGATATGAGGTTTGTGAGTAAATTGTAACCTGTGCAGTCTTCCTCTTCTGTAGATGTGCCTCTTTTTCGCATCGCTGCCTGCACGCAATATTAGATGTGGTATGAGCTGGTCGTGACCAGATTCTCAAGCAGAGCTGAATATTCGTCATTATGTTGCTCTGTGGTCATCATTTCTAGCCAAACACCCCATGCATACGGTCAAGAGAGAAGCTTTACAGCTCATTAACTATACTTCAATTTTACTTTCCATTTGAAGTGTTCAATAATAGCTGATTTTATAACGACATCCCCCTGACTGGGGGGACATCATAAAGCCTCACAATTCATTTAAAGAGGAGAAGGAGAAGGAGAAGATGATCTCTAGTTCTCATTTCAGTATCACATTATTTTTCAGAGGACAAGGACTATTTCATGTCTTAGTAATCAGCAAATGAGGGCAAAAAGCTGATTGGCTAGTTTCCCTCACCATCACATCTTCTCACTGTCATGTAACCATGGCCGTGTGACACAGCGGCAGGGTTAGAGGCAAGGCAAGGCACTAGTGATGAAAATGTGTCCACTGGTGAGCTCAATAAATCCTGTGTGGTATATAAATGGATATGTCATTTTCATTATCGAATATTGCTCAACTTATCATTTTTCTGCTCAGCATGGATCAATACTGCTGAGTTTTATAGGTTTACAGATTCACTAGTGTGGTCTCTGTGCCTATTAGTCTCTGACTCCTGGCAGCATTTTAACACATATTTTTAATTAAAGTGTTACTTTGTGCACAACACTGTATGCATTATATCGCACCTTGTTGTTCCACTGCAGTATATCTTAACAAAACACCTCCAGAGCTGTATCACATTAAAACATTGAATGATTTAAATGATCACACTTTCATGCAAGAAAGTACATCACTGCAAATGTTTTTGCACTTAGATGGTAAAAGAGGTGAAGGAGGTTGTAATAGTTGTGGTGCATGTAAAATGTGGCTTTTTGTGTAAATATTCCAAATCTTCAGAGCAAACAAATAAACAAGCAGAATAATAATGTAATTGGATAGTGTGGTGTTGACATTTCCATTATGCTAATGAGACGACGGGGAGCAAATAGCAAAGAGATTGGGTTTCTGGGTATTAAAATAAACATAAATAACACAATATATATAATCTGGAATGATTCTAAAATGCAAACATTATCTATACACGAATGCTGCCATGCTATTTTTAATGGTAATGCGATAAAACCTATGCAGCTGTAGGTTTCAGTTTGCTTAACCACATCACATTCAGTTGTGTTTGCATATCATTTTCTTTGCTGGGTTTTTGCACTGTGTTAAACTGCAGAGGAATTGTAAATCATTCATGTTTACACTGTATCTATGTGATCGTTTCCTGCAGAGCTCTAGCAGATATATTGAGGCAGCAAGGACCCATTCCCATATCCCAGTATGACTGTGAAAACTTTGCGGCAATGAACAGCTCATCCAAAGACGACACTCCACAGCGGACAGGCTCCAAAAACCACTACACTCCTGTTCACACATCCAAATCCAATCACGGTGAGATTCTGGACAACAGTCTTGAGTACTACCACTTTTGCATTTCACTTTGAATAAATTGGGATAAGCATAATACAGAGGAATGTTGTAGTGTGATGACATTGTAATTTCCTGAAAATATAGTAATAAATAAACTGAAATATATTAAAAAGCCAAACCAGGATACCAAGCCATATTCAAAGCTGCATTGTATTTATTTAAATTGATGCAATTTCAGTCTAGGCTTGTCTGTGTCATTCACAGCGAGGTTGTGTTAGATTGCTGTGTTCAGCATATATCAGAGAGCTCATCGCTGGATTTTATGGGTTTCACTGTTGTCGAGGTGCCAGACATGTGTCACTCAAACAGTGGATAATTCACGCTGAAGCCCAAGCAGTTGAAAATGAGCTAACATGTGCTTGTGCTTCACTTCTGCACTGCACATTAATCTGGCATATTAACCTTCACTCATCAGCTGATTTTCCCATGCCAAATTCAGGCATATGCATAAACAATTGTGCAATTTTGAGCCAGCTATCATTTTGGTATGGGTTCAAACTGGATGCTGTCATCAACAGCATTATTTAATTCACAGAATGTGATTATTTGGGAAGGGATATTTATCTATTCTGTTATTTAAGCTGTTTATCAGATTTTCGGTAAATAGATATTGATCATAGTAATCATAATATTCATTTATTAATGGCTGACGTAGTGTATAAGCGAGCTGACCTGAGTGTATGTCCTTCACATTCTACATTTTGAGAAGTTTCTCCTTTGTAGTTGAATGATGCTGTGATCCCTGATTCCATGTTTAGTCATATAATATAGAAGTCTTGAGTGGAGACTGAAATCTCTACGTCTCACAGTACACCATCCCACACTATCCATGAAGCTCGGTCACAGCTGTCCTCCGATCTCCAGTCAGTGGTGCGAATGACTGAATGTGTTGTATTATGCTGAGCTTGGTTGTCCCTGTTGACCTTGTATTGTCATCTTGGCACCAGAGGTCAGTTATGACTGAGATTCACAGAGGGGGCTCACACTAGAGACTCTGTCTGACATTAGATTTACTTGAAGGCTCCAGGGGATTGTGGGTAATTTCTATATAAATTGGAGTGCTGTGCACTGATAGTGAGCACAGTGTCAGTGTCAGTTCAAACAGAACATGCATAATGATGTGCCCTGATCCAACAAAACTACAAAGAAATCTTCTGATTTCTAAGAATGCATACTGAATGGATTTTTTTTGTATATGATTATTTGCATTATTGCAGTACTTTAAATGTACGTCCTTCATGATCTTTTAGAAACATGATTGAAAGTTTGTCCTTGCTACAGGGATAATTTGATTAATTAACATACGTTTAGATTAAAAAATTAATTGACAAAGCAGAATGGAGTATTAATATGACCTCTTAAAACGACTAAAAACAAATTTTTTGTATTGCCATAGGTCAGTATATCAGTGGCATCCGTCTCTCCGTGTACGTGTCTGCTTTTCTCACATGCTATAAGAGATGCCGGTAATTCACATTACTTGTTAAACAATGATTTAATTCATTCAACATGTGAATTGCCACTAGGTACTTTCAAAATTATATGCATTTCTCTCTCTCTATCTATCTCTCTCTCTCTCTCTGTCACTTTCTCTCTCTTATATCATGGCCTTTATATTTGTTCTCCAGCAATTAAAATTAAAATTGCACAGGCTATGATCTCTTAGTAATAAGTGAGATTTTCCCCTGAGGGTCTGAAAACTCACACATATCCAGAGATGAGGATATTAACACCTGCTGTATCAGTCCGTTTCTGCTTCAGGACACACCTGAGGCAAAGTGTTGCATCAAACACACACTTGCACTGACAGTACCTAGAAGGTGTTGTCATTTCAAAGTTCCTGTGACATGACTGAAAGCTGAACTTGATTTCACAATACCCCAGGGAGATTAATAGAACAGTTGGTTATATTTAGCCAGTTGCATAGTGGAGATTCATAATGAAGGCTTAGCTGGATCACTCAGTTCCTCCTGTCAGCTACTGCAGTGATTCTCTATAGGCCCAGTGTCTGGTTGATTTGGTGGCTTTGTTCAATTTGAACCACCCTGTCACACACTCAATTATTTGATTCATATGATGTGTCAGAGTTCGCCTATACCGGCACAAGGCGGTTGTGCTGCATTTGTTTTGCTGGGTTTGTCCAAGCGTTACTCGTGATGAAAACTTCACTGAAAGCTAAAAACACTGACGCTACTGAATAGAGCTTCTTTATACAACCTATTACAAGACCAGTCCATTTTTCATTTGCCAGTTCCGCCTTACTCCATTTCATGCATCCCCTCTAGCTTCTGAATAGCACTAATATGATTTTTATAATTCTGAGCAGACCACAAAATTAATAGGAGTCTAATATCTATTGTGTCCTCAATCCTGGGATGTAATTAAATACTTTCATGGACGTTTCCCATTCTTATTTTGCCAGCCAGTGTGTCATGTAATTGCCTTCGGATTATATATCTGATGGGTTTAAGCTTCCACATGGCATCCAAGGTTATCATCAGAATATCAGATTCAGCATTATACTTGGTATTGCACTGGTAATTACAATGTCAAGAGCTGAAATACCACCTCAGGATACATGCAGGATTCTGATAGTCACCCCACCTGCACAAGCAAGGTGACTTCATGTCTGAATTATGGAAAGTCATAACTCCGGTGCCGAGGGAATTTTGCTGTTTATGGCATTCAGCTTCTTTTTAGCCTGAAACGAGAGTCAACTGAAAGCGTAGATGCTGCTTGGGTCTCACAGTCAACTCACTCATTGCAGGTGGACACTACACGAAGGAGAGTGTCCGTGGCGGAGGACATGACCTTCACAACTTCATCTCGTCTGGCTTCGTGACTCTGGGGAGAGGCCATGGAAAAGGTAATGATGCCTTCTTGTACAGAATGGACATTCTCTAACTATATCAGACTCACTGCAACATATTTTGATGGATATTTGGGCTTTTGAATGCTTACTGGAGTGTAGTGCACTCAAGTTCATTAACAGAGAAGTGCTATTAGTGTGATAAAGCCTAACTCTTATAATCAGCATAACTGAATGATGCCTGCAGATCAAGTGCTTTTTCCTTAACACTATGCAAATGTTTATGACAAACACTTAACTTGCTTCTTTTTTTTTAAACCAACAAATGATTTGCATAATTGTATTACCTTCTGGTTAAAACGCAGGTAAGATAACACATGCTAATTTCATTATGTGTCCCCAGTTTTGAAGATTTAACAATTATATTGTGGATTTCAGCCTGAAGCTAGGCTTGATATTGATGATGATTTTCGTGATTTTGGCATTAAGGGATAACTCTAGTGTTTAGTCATGTCTCCTGACATAAGACTTGCTCTTTTTTACATATGAGAATATTGGAGATTAACATCCTTTTATTTTACATAACGTAGACCTTCTGTATGATTTTAGTACACTATAATAGTGTATTCTTTTTAAGTTTGTCTATTGGACAGTGAATAACTGACATATAAGCAAACATGCATGTCCTAAATAAAACTAGATTGGCTTTATTTGCAAAGAACGGCAAACACGCCATTGATGTATATTTGTTGCTGGAGAGATGGACTTTCAGCTGTCACCAGTTAGAGCTTCCTTTACCTCAAAGCATTATAGTGAGGCCGGTTTTCTCTGAGTAGTGTCCATTGCCTACATAAATCAAGAGCCACCCTAGAAATAAGGCATCATAGATCATGCATCCATGTGAGCCGGAGGAGAAAGGAATGCGTGAGCTGCATCACAGCCAGTCTCCATTAGGAACCATTTATCTGCCTGCATTTTTTGCTACTACAAAGCAATGAGCTGAAATCCATTTCTTTTTGTTTGGTGTGACTCATTCTCCCGCCACTCTACCCAGGTGGTTTGTTTTTGCTTTTCATATATTTAAGTGCCCTTTTTGCAGAGACCTATTCAGCCGTATGCCGCCATGACAGAAGTGCTGGTTATTTTTAGAGATGCTTGATGAATTATGAGTAGTGAAGGTATCGGTGTGTTTCCAGTATGTATGTAGGTTTTTAAGACAAGAGCACCTCTTTCCTATTAAAGTAGTGCTACTAGCTGTGCAGTTTTCAAAATGTATTTTTTTTTTCGTTGTCAAATGTTCTTTTTTGGTCCATCCTGTAAAGGTCAGCTTTGTCTCAGTGCATAATGCAAAATCATTTAGACAGAGCTGAAACCCTTGAACATCGGAACGAGGATTCTTTTTATTTCTTCTGTTAGGTTTTGTCTCACATTGTGTGCTTGCTTTGCAGTGTTCATTTCTGGAGAAAAATCACAAGAATGTTTTATACATCAGAAGTAGTTTCCACAGAGAGTACCAAATAGTTAAGTGGGTTTGGATTCCACTGCTGCCGTTAATGAAAGTGGACTTTTGGTGCGATGGCATCCACCTTGTTAAATCGGAGTCGTTTTCCTTCTTGACATTCTCCTATCTCCCTGTCTTTTCCTCTCATCGACATTAGACGACATCTTGTCATCCTGCCTCTGAGCTGTCTGACACATTACTACTTCCATTCTTTAAGTGGAAACCGGTCAAGATCAAAGCAAACTAAACATATCGATTACAGACTTTTTTGTGTGTGTGTGTGTGTGTGTGTGTGTGTGTGTGTGTGTGTTTTGGCTTATACACACTGAAAATCCTTCTGATGCAAGAATCAAGGGAAACAGGCAACTAAGAGATTATTTCTATTTATCTTTTTCTTAAGTGAAAGGGCAGTCAAGCATGCAAATTAAAGCTTGTACTATGTGCACAAGGGAGTTTTTTGGTGAAGCCTGGTATTAAATAATTAGCAGTTTGTTTTGGTGCCTAATTATAACCAGAGACTTGTTTGTTGCTCCCAGGAAGAAAGCTGGGAATTTCAGAACAAGGCAAAAATGAGCACCATATTAGCTTCATGCTTCACATATGGCTGCTCACAGAGAACAGCACAAGAAATGTATTTCTCCTTTCATTTGACCTATAGTGCTGTGCTCTTTTTAAGATTTTATCCAAACTCTGAATGCTTTCAATCTCAAAGCATTCTCACCTTTGGATCGAAACATCCTGCTAGGAGTTTGTAAAGAAGAAAACTTCAAATGAGGCTTCTGAAGATTTCTGATGTGTTTGAATCTCAAAAGAAAGACCCGGGATGCCAGCAAAGAAGCATACTTTTTGAATTTGACCACAAACACAGTGAGGTACTAATTATTATTCGTTAAAAAAAAAGTAATGCTCTTTAGACACACTGTTCTGATGCGTCATTCAGAGGCAGGAGGAAAAGGATGTGATTGGTTTGTCAGACTCTGACCTTTGCTTTTTCTTTGTGAATATAGAATAGCTCCCTGAAGAAAGCTGTTCGTTCTTTTCAAGATACTCTTATCAATGTTCGGTTGCTTATTCAGTCTCGCTTTCAATAGACTCCAACCCCATCCGTCAGCTCATGCAATCAAACGCTTCCATCAGCTCATGCGGCAAGGAAAGGGATGTGACAGCAGCAGCACATTCTTATGGGATCTCCTTTGTCTTGTGCTGGCCTGAAGAAGTGGTCCAGGGGATACTAGGCCTGGAGAATCACTCACCATCCTGAACAGAATTCCCCTAAGCTGTGCACACACTGGTAGAATTTAATGAGGAGCAGCCATCTGTTCAGGATGCTTTTAGAGGAAACTTGCTCCAGTGCTTTCTAATTCCACTTTTGCGCAAAGTAGTGAAGCGCCACATTTTAGCCATCCATAAATGTCCACATGCACCTCTATTTCTGTCAGATTCCTCCACAGTTGGAGAAAACACAATCTTCTGAAATATCTGCTCTGGTAATGAAAAGGAACCTCAGCTGACTCTGATAAAGCGAGTTGTGTGAAGGCTGTTTATAAAGGCTGTTTATATGTCTTAAAGATGATAAAAAGTTTTGAGTATTTGCTCTGTATATTCTCTGTAAAAACAGTCTGCTGTAGCCTTTGCTTCGAATAAAGCATGCTTAAATATCAAAGCTTTCCACTGATGACTTGTATACATACATGAGATATGTGCATTAAATTATAATGAGAGGTCAATAGATTGAAACATTGAATAGTTGCTTCAATAGTAAATCCTTTGCTTTTGATGTGACGCACAAAGCCTACTGAATCTTGGATCTTTTTACTTTTTTTTAATAACCGTGGATACTATTTGACTACATGCATTGCCTTGAAGGACACGAGTGACACTCAACATAAGTGGAAGCTTGAGATACTTAATGAATTTAAGTGCTTTATTTATTACTGGGAAGTCATTATCACATACTGTCTTGTTCTTAAAGGTGGATAGAAAGTGGGTTGATGCTTGATTGGAGTTTATTTCAACGGAAACATGTAGTGCCGTTCAATTTCACAGCCATAATGGTGTGTGACATATTGCATCCCAGTGGGATCTGTTACCATTCAATAAGCTTATTTTTATTCAAGAGGAATAGATGAGTGGATTACCTGTGCACACTTGAAAATAGATGGCTGTTTGCTATTGGCTAGGATGTTGGTTTGTTTGAGTGGGATTTCATAATTTACTCTCTAAAGTGTACAAGTAAAGTATATGCAGATGATTTACAGCAGTTTAATAGTTCCTTTATTCTTTATACTTTCTGTTTGATTTTATGAAATTATGAGTGTTTTTTTTTTCATCTTCACCACTCACATATTCCTCCAGACAGATACACTGTGTGTGTGTGTGTGTGTGTGTGTGTGTGTGTGTGTGTGTGTGTGTGTGTGTGTGTGTGTGTGCGTGTGTGTGCGTGCCTTGGTTGGTGATGAGATTGGAGTTGGTGATTATCATCTGTGGGCAGGTGACTTGGCTGGGCCGTCAGAATCCTTACCAGAAAATTCATTATGCTGACAGCAAACAGGAAATGCTGCCTGCTGTGCCCATAAACAGCAAAGTCTCTAAATGTCAGCTCAGTCGTTCTCTGGCTCCTCTGGTCCAGCTGTCTAACTCAATACCCCCCATGTGCTGAGAGCCCTGTCTCCAAACCTTGGAGGGAAATGCTAGTGAAGTCACTTCCAATATCTATATAAAGTTGGCTAACTGCTATTGTTTTCAGCTCTTACAGAGCACAGCCTCCATTAAAGCTCATGCTAGATGGCACAGAGTAAATATAAATGCATTTAGGCTTTCAGAATATATGCATACCTTTACATAATATCTACATAGCAAAAGACACCACAGTTTTGTTGTGCTCTGTGAGTTGTAGACTTAAAAAAAAAGTGCTTCCACTTTGCAATACATTTCTTTGTATTGTGACTTGGACTTGATCAATTCGAGTTTTTTTCCCTGCTGTCCTCTGACCATAAGACCACTTTAGAGGTGGCATTCTGCTGAACTGCTTGCTGAGCCTTGAAATCCCCAAAAGCTAGTGGTAATGTATTGTAGAATGGGTGTGGAAAGGGGGGGCAATCCCAATAACAAGCTCTATATAGACCAATAGGAGTGGTCACAGAAGCTACAAAGTCTCAAATGGCTGAAAATTGACTTCCATTCATTCCAGCTCCATTTATCAGATGTGGAAGGATTTCCTGCTCATTTTATGGTTGAGACAGAAGATAAAACTGACCTCACTGCCCACTTACAGTATGATGAGTGCAAAATGTTCGAAACCAATAACAAGTCTCACAGGAAATGGGCTGACACACTGTTTCACTCCTGGTTCATATTCTTTCTTTCATTTGCTTGACTGGATTTTTCTCGCTTTCTTTATGGTGTTAGGTTTCTTATATCCTTGTGGATATAAAGTGGTTTGCAGTCCACAAGCTTGGACATGCCTGTGGAAGAACAGCAACAGTGATTTTATGCTCTGTTTAACATTGAAATTGAGTTTGTGTACTATTAATGTGTGAGTAATTTTTTTCACGGTTTTGAACCCAACATCCAAAGTTCACGACTAGACACTTGGAAAAAAAATATATAATTTTTTTTTTTCTGAAAAAAGGGAAGTGTATTTGAGGACAAAAAATTCAGAACCTTAACGTCTACACCAGTTAATGTGCCACGACATTTTTTTTCTCCTCCCAAATGTGGAGTCAACATTCTATCAGAGTCCATTAGAGTAGATGCAGATATGTTATGCAACAATTGAAACATAAAGAGCATTTCCAGGCTAATTTCCCTCAGGTACACTTGTTATTAATTGTCATTATACATTTGTGGATCATATATGCTTGTAATGGAGTAAGAACACCCACTGGGCCGCTCATCAACACTTATATTATTCTCATTAATATCCCACTTTTTTATGAGGTACTATTAACATGCATGGGTGGCTTAATTGGCGTACATAAATTTTATGTAATTATTGACCATAAAAGAAATTCACACATAATAAGCCCGTTTCTGTAATCTTGTACTATATGTAATGGGATTATTATTCAGTATGCATGTAGATAATTGACTTTATAGAAATAATGAGCAGCGGTGCTCTGAAACCTTACCTCAGAAGGAAAATAATAATTTTCTCATGATTTCTCCACCTCAACTTGTTTGTTATTTATACATCCTATAATTATATGTGCTGTGTTTAATTACTAATGTTCTGACCAGATGAGTCTAATTTGTTTGGTGTTTATTGAATGTTTTGCGTTTCTTCTGAATTTCCTCTGAAATTAGTGTGTGACTTCACTCTGAATGTTGCCTCCCGAGGTTCGTAGCACTGCACCTAGGATCAGAGTGGAGTCTGAGAAGTCTCGGGTACTCACCTCTCACTTTCACTGTGAGATGTGTGATTAGCAGGTTTCTTAGGCTTGATTTGATGTTGAACTTGTGGCTTACTGTAGCAACAGTTATGGTGTAGGTGTAGCAAAGAGAAAGCAAATGCTGAATAAACTCTCAGTAAGAGACAAAGTCATTACCCAGACTGGCTTCGACTGTGAAAGAAAATGAACTTGTGAAAATTTGGCTCAGGACTCCTCGCTAAATGCATCTGAAGATGAAAAAGATGCAGAAACCCTGGAATTTGCTTTTTTTTTTATGAACTATGTTTCCGTCGTTCCTGTGCTTTTTAATGGCTGCTCAGGCTGGTATTACTATAATAGATCCATTTTTATTAAATTGGATTGTAGTGAATTCATCTTCCTGATGGTATTATGTGTAACAAAGCCGTGATTTAATGAACCCAGTGTGGTCTGATGTACAAGGTGACCTTTACATAACTGAAACTGAGTGATAGAGATTAACCATGGAATAATAACCATAGACCTGAGAAACTAAAGGAGGGGAAACTAAATTCCCAAGGGTATTTTCTTGACCTTATGATATGTTCACCACATGTGAGGCAATCTCTAGTTTTCATTTGTGATCTATTATTCATATGGAAGCTGCAGGAAAAAAGACAGAAGGCAGATCACTGTTATCCCTCCGTCTCCTTCTCCTCTCCCTGGTTTCACTCTCAGGCAGTATTGTATTTGTGCAGAAATGGAACAATCGCTTTGTTGTGTGTGAAATTTGCCGTTCTGTCTGGAAGGGAAACTAGAGTTGTCATTTCAGGCAAAACCTTCTCAGAGTCAGCTGAAGTTTTTTTTTTTTGCACAAGAGACAATGTGCTGGTATCAAATTAGAATGTAACAGCTCAGTGATGGCTGGTCAGGGTATTAAACTTGTGTTGAATCACCGTTACTATTCTGAAACCAACTGGATTGAACCATATAACATGGACTCATTGTATAGATGTAAGCATAAAACGGACGCACACTCAGTTAGGCCGCAGCGTTTGTGTGGCCCAATAGTGTTTACTAATTACGTGCATAGTAAACAGAAAAGCTGTGCTTACTTTTCCCTTTGAGTAATTTTTACTTTGAATGGATTAAATCTATTTACTTCCTGTATCTACTCTAAAGGCACTTTGGAGAAAAAACAAATTAATTATCAAGAAAGTAATCCACCTGTTTATCTCTATTACACTTGCTGTTAGATTTCATATGCATCTTCTCATTCACTGCTGATGACTGTGATGGATGTGACAGCTCCATTACTCTCCCCAATGAGCTGTAAATCTAGGGGGGGTTCATCAAGTGTAAACACAACGGTCCTAATAGTCGATGTGAATCTGTAGTCTGAGTAGAAAACCCATCCTTTACTTCATATCTGTGTTTTTTTTTTCCACCCGTTGGTGATGCAGTGTTTTTGACCACCAAAGTAAAGAAAAAAATCCACCTGCAGCCATTTAAACAAAAATACGATGATGTGGATGGCAAAAAATGATTCCTACATTTAAAAAGAAATCTAAAAAGAAAACAAGCAACATTTATTATAAATAAATGCAAATCATTCTGTAAAAATGAAAAGGTAATGCTCCTGATAATCAGGCATTACAAAAAGAATCTCTGCTCTAACATTTAGTGTTGAATTAAAGGAACTGTGTATTCCCATAGATTATAGTGTGAACCTGACTTAGTGGCAGTCCTCCTGAACGCCAGGGATATACTCTTACATGTCTTTAATGCTTGCTGCCTTTGCTTCAGCAGGGCAGTGTTACATATGGCTTCACTGTGGACACAGGCAAGGCAATAATCAGTTTAACGTTCTCTATCTATGACCATTAAAGGAGTAAATGCTGGAATGATAAGACTCACTATATTCCTATCTGGACTGGATCAAATTTACATAAGGTCCTGGAGTCATTTCCTATTTTAATGGTGCTAATCTGTGACTTTATTTCTGTCTGGATTGTTTATTTATTTATTTAGTTAGTTAGTTAGTTAGTTATTTTTTGGCCCTATCTTGATGTTTGTGATTTTCTATCCAGATGCTGCCTTACCTTGGAAAAAAAGTATTTAGTATCATAGCATGTGTATCAGTGACCCTCCCCAGAGTCGCAAAACGGATGCTTCTTGTAACTTCTCAAACTGATATAAGAGCCAGAGTGTCTTCTGTACTCATGTTGTGAAAGGAACGTGATCGTATGACAGCAAACATCCGGGTTCATAGAAAACAAACGCAAGAAGCTAAAATCTCGCTCCCTCCTGTGGTAATTTTACTACTATACTAATGTGAGAGTTTTATCACTGAGGAGAAATGTAAAAAATATGTATTACCGATGTGTCCCTTGAATAAATTTCTACAATCCGAATAGGGATTATATGTGATGTACTGTACAGCTTGTTTAGTTTGTTCTATAGTTCCATAAAGCTTGTGTGAAAAGCGGGAAAGTTGGTGAGGGGAAACTGCATAGCTGGGGTACTTTCTGTTACACCTGACTGAGACACACTGTGAGTAATTGCCTCATTACAGTTCACATTGGCTGCCATTTTGGAATCACACCAAATCCTTAAAAATCTACGAAGGACATATGTGCCCTTGGGAAAATACAAAATCTTGAAATATATAAATAAAGCTGTTTAACTGTGACAAATTAGAAATTTGATATGCGGTACAGACATCATACAACATATCCCATTAGATGCATCTCCAGACTAATGGGCCTCAAGCAGCTCTTGCAGCTCTAACTAACTTGCCAAATGCCCTTGGAGGCTACAGGTGTTCTTCTTCCTGTGTCACATTGATTTGATGCGCTTGTTACATAATTGACAGCCTTTTTCAGTGGAAATAAATGCTGCGAGATCCAATTAGCGTGCATATTGAGGAGGGGGCTGTGGATAGAGCGGGTTTGCTGATCTGACTCCTGCTGGGAGCCTGTTACATTTAGGCACGATAATGGAAAGGATATGTTTGTGTGTTAATAAAATAAAGGAAATTAATAGACAGTTTTAATGTTGGCGCTATTGATTTGACAAGAATAAAAAAAAAAAACAGTCAACAGATTGATCAAGTGAACTAAAAGAGGGAGAGACAACATTGATGCATTGATGCTGATGTAACCTCCCTTCAACCTCCCTTTGTCGGATAAGTCCAAATCACTCAAATGTATGGTCTTTACAAATGACACTTTTGTCTTATAGATAAAAATGGATAATTGCAGACATATCCATAGACAAAGTCAGCATGTTTAATAGATTTATGGAATATCTATGGATGTCGGAAAGATAATAAGACATAAGTTTTAGTCCCTATTGTCTTCTCTTGGTTCTGTACACGGAGTGATGACGGCACTTTTCTTAAGAAACACAGACTTTTAATGCTGACAGTAAGAGGTGGGAAGATGTTAACATAAAAGCTGTCAGAAGGCATATCTGAGATGACACGCTGTGTTGGGAAGCTCTCTGTGGATTGGTAATGGAAGAAAGAGAAGCGAGAGAGAGTCTGAGAGAGAAACCCCACCGGCCACCATGTATAGTGAAAAAGCTTTGTGTTGATGCATAAACGCACATCTCAAAGGTAGTGATTTGGTATTGTATCAAGTCTAAAGCGGAACATGGTTGACTGCAAATAACAGTCTTTCAGTAGATTTTTTTTTTTTTTTTAAATCAGAGATTTGTTTTATATGCAAAAAACGAAAGCAGTTTGTGTCAGAGATGAATGTGTTTCTCGGCATTGTTCGGACTTTCCATCTCTAAGTGCACGCCCTTTGTGTGAAATATGGCCTCCGGGAAGACATGAATATAGTGAAAGTAAGTTTTCTCCCACTTGTGTTCTGATCTTTTGAACCGAACTTTTTTTTTATCTGCAAAATGGAGGCTGTTTCAGAAACTTGTACTGCTGATGGGAGGACACACTCAGCTTTTCTCTTAAAAGCAATGACCCTGGAGGCCGAGTTCAGCCGAGGCACAGAGACGAAAGATTGTCTCTGCCACAGTGACACTTTCACTCTCTGTTCCACAGCTGCTGCTTAAGCTCAGTTCCATCTTTTGCACATTGACCAGCATGGATGTATTCAGACCACTGATTCACAACCGCGAGCTTGTATTGTGAATATTTTCTCTTGTAGCACTCGTAATAGATAGTCTGTTCTTGTCAGCAGAAAGAGACTATTTTTTATTATCTCTCACTGTCATACTCACAGCAAAGGAATGACTTTGCATTTTGAGCTTTCGAAGCGCTCTGCATGTCTGCATTGTTACAACCTGGTACCATGTGAGCAGGGCTTTTTGAGTGCCTCTCCAATGTGCCGCATCTCAAAGGCACCATATTGATTTATTTCCTGTGAGAGCATTGTCGGCGTTCCCTTCTCTATTAATACCCCGTCTAGCTTGTTTAAACAACTTTGTAACCAGCAACAAACCCCCACTGCTGTCAGAGAGCATGGCTGAATTGTCCGTGCATGCAGCAGGCTGTTATTCTAATGCACCCGTATCGTCAATTCATTTCCATTTATCCTATGATAGAAGGTGTACCGAAGCTGCTGTATAATTTGCATCCATGAGTTAAGGGGAGTGTAATGACACAGAGCTGTGCAACATAATCTCAACTTCATTCTATTCATCATCAGGACATGGAGCATAATGAGGTAAATCTGCATAATGTTCGTCTGCATTGTGTTTCTCATGTCATGCTCGAATCGCTCACGCTTCCGAAAGCAGTCAACACCCACTTCAGTGTTACCTGCTTAAGACAGAATGCGACAAGTGCAGATACGTCGGGATGTAATGAGAACGGTATTAACCTTCTGACGAGCCGCATGGAGTGTAAGATCTTGCTGGTGCATGGCGACTGCTTTGTCAGCTATGCGAGAGAAATCCTATCTGCAGTGCTGCTGAATTCCTGTAAGAGATTCAGCAGTCTGAGCAAGCGTGAAAACAATTAATTAAACTTTGGGAAGTCAGGAAGGCAGTCATGCATCAGATATGAGGTGAGGGAGACCTTGGAGATGATTGTGATAGAAGAGAACTGCTTTAAGCTATATTGCATATATCAAAAAAGTTTGCAAATGCAGTTTCAATTAAACCCTCCAAACGTAAAAACTGCTTCCTTCTGCTAAAGATTTGGGCAACATTGTAAGAAAAGAAGAGTATAATTTCCCCTTCATCTTAAATGTGTATAGACATTCAGCCAAGACAAGTTCACTGGCACTAATGTGTATATCAATATATATATATATATATATATATATATATATATATATATATATATATATATATATATATATATATGTTGATATACTAATTACATCTTAGGAGTGACTAATAATTTAAAAAAGATTGATATTTCTAGATCATGCTCAAAGCTCCATTAACTACATTTTTGCACATGACGATTCTAAGATACACTATATTGCCAAGAGTTTTGGGTTGTCTGCCTTTACATGCACTTTAATGACATCTCATTCTTAATCCTTAGGGTTTAATGTGGCCTGCCCTTTGCAGCTATAACAGCTTAAACTTTTCTGGGAACACTTTCTACAAGGTTTAGGAGTGTGTTTATGGGAATTTTTGACCATTCCTCTCGAAGCACATTTGTGAGGTCAGCATTCGCTGACCCCGCTCTGTGTTTTTACGTGGAGTTGTTGTTGTTTCCAATTGCTTCCACTTTGTTATAATACCACTAACAGTTGACTGTGAAATATTTAGTAGTGAGGAAATTTCACGAATGGAGTTATTGCACAGGTGACAACCTATCACGGTACCATGCTTGAATTCACTGAGCTCCTGAGAATGACCCATTCTTTCGCAAATGCTTGTAGAAGCAGTCTGCATTCCTGGGTGCTTGATTTTATACACCTGTGGCCATGGATGTAATTGGAACACCTAAATTCAATGATTTGGAGGGGTATCCTAAAACCTTTGGCAATATAGTGTATATTACAAAGACTGAAAGAGGGAAAGGGATATACATGCTTACTATAGGGACCTTGTTTTCCACATAAACACTGAGAAAAAGAGGAAAGACACTGCATACGAATATCCCTACTACACTAATAAAAAAGCAGGACACCCAAACAGTAGTGTCTGCTTCTCATCAACAATTAGGCAAGAAATACTGGGATGAGCTACTGCTTCCAGTGAGAGTCTGGAGTATGGAGCCGGAGTACACTGTGTTGTCCCATAAGGCAACAGGAGTGGGGCAGAAGAGCTGTCAGAATCTAAAATAGCAGAAGGCTGTAGGTTTTAAAAATTGTGGTTAAATCATACTTGTTTAACAACACCTGAGTAAACTGTTTACTTGCTGAAGGTTTAAACAAAAAAAAAAAAGAGTCAGAAAGAAAAAAGTATTTCCAGTTATTTTGATGTAGTATGTCACACGACAATACCAACATGGCGGATGTAGTATGTCCAGATTGTTTTCATACTGCTCACATATCACGTACAGTGGAACCTCGGCATACAAATTTAATATATATAATGTAAGAAATAATGTAAATGCTGATAATCCGTTCCAGCGACCAAAAAATATTACCAATGTTTCCATTTTCCAAGGGTCCAGGGTCCTCATAGGAAGTTGTGCCACCAAGCTTTTCTTTCTTAAAATTTGCTACGGTTGGCTTTGCTTGGTTTCCAATGACGCAAACATGTTTTGAAGGCTCCCGGAAGTATGCGCTATTAGCTGGCGTTCTGTTCGGTTCATTTGTATGCTGACAATGCTTCATATGGCGATGTCATCCATAATGTCATCCTTCCCCACCATTGAGTGACACCAAAAAAAAACCCAAAAAGAAATTCAGCTTCAGTATTTCTGCTGTTACGCAGTCTGCCTTTTCTAATTTGTATACATAGCAGAATGTTATAGAGTGTCATAAACAAGTACGTTCAAGATGATTTAAAAACTTATCAGTCTGTTATTCACCTGAAAGCATTTTATGAATTATTTAATAAATAAATTGTAACTAATAGGTTTATAGTTATCAAAATGGGGAATGCAAGCCTGGTTAACATCCTAATATGATTTAAAGGAAGTGTGGTGTGATCATTTAAATCTGCCGTTGGCACGACACTACACCTCACCTGTTAGCACCAATAGCCTCATATCTCATTTAAAAAGCACACAGCATCTGTGAGGTCCAGGCTTCCTTTTATCCTGCTTCTCCGCTAGAATAATCAATCAGTGACTGACAAATTGAGAGTCAGCGTTTTTTGTCAAAATCTGAAAAGAGTTTGAAATTTGCTTGTTGCTGCAGTATATTGCTGTAGGTATGTGAAAGCTGTGATATGACAGAATGTATGACTTAAAGGTTTTTAGCACATCAGATGTGTAAAGCGTTCCTTGCATCAGCTGCATTTGTAGTACAAGCAGAGATTTGCTGTAAAATGCAGAAATATAACTGTATATATAACTAAATATTTACAGAAATATAACTAATATCTGTGTCCTACTTGTGCATGTAATATTTCTAATTTGAGTGCTTGTTTCTTGTTCTATACATACTAGAATTTTACAAATACATTATTAACTTATTTTTAAATATGACTGTGTGAGGTTTTTTTCTGGTGTATTTTCAAATCTGATTGGTCAGAAGCCCTTGATTTATTTTCTATGACAGGAGCTCTGACAGTCATTCTAGCTGCAACACAAATCACAAATATATATTAATGTGCTCATTCTAACACAAAAATCTTTCAGTAGTAACTACTTACAACTGCACTGCGTGTGTGTGTGTGCGTGTGTGTGTGTGTGTGTGTGTGTGTGTGTGTGTGTGTGTGTGTAATTCTTTATTTAATATCAACAAATAGAATAAAATTTAGGATGCATCACATGACTTCATATTGTTGAATGATCATCCATCTAAGTCACAGGAAGTCTGGAGTCTATCCAGGACTTAGGGCACAAGGCAGGGGGCACCCTAGACGGGGTGTCAGTCAATCCCACACACTATAGACACCTGTTCACACACTATAGATAATTTAGAGATTCCAGTCTGCTAACAATGTTTGTTTTTGGACTGAGGAAGGAAACCTGAGAACCCAGAGGAAACCACTGAAGCAAAGGGAAAGCATGCAAACTCTGTGTACACAGGCCAGAGGCGAGAACTGAGCCCCCAGCAAAACCAATGAGCCCCACAGCAAACCACTAAGCAACTAACTTTGTTGACTTTTTTCTGTAAAAACACAATCATTTATTTTGTACTACTTGATTAACCTTGCTGAAAAGAATCTATTACAGTTCTGCCATGTAAGCTAATGTAATAATGAACAATAAATATCCTCTAATTAGTATTAACAGAATTTGACAAGAAAAAATCATTTAGAAATTGAAAAAAAAAACAACCTGTCTTTAAGTCCGAGTGCTGATAGTCTTTTTGATTTTATGGTTGATTATATGCGACATATCATAAATATCAGCACAAAGCAACAAGGAGCTTGTGGTGATGAACATATTCATATTTCCTGTCTTGATGACATTTTACTGGCTTTTTAAATGTTGTTTAATGGCTGTGTATAGCTTATTTTCTGTTTGTGTTGTGAGTGTCTGTGTAGATGTGTCATGGGTTTAGGTTTCAGTTGAACTCTGTAGGTGTTCATTCAACACCAGGGATTTTACTGTGTGCTTGGAGGCTTTGATATAAATAGAGATTTCTAATTTGTATTCTGCTGTTTGATATTGATTATGGCATGCTCGACTGTATTCCCCTTTCTTATCAGTGTTACTCACAGTCACAGTCTAAAGCTGTGTGAGCAATGACCAGGCCCTTTGAAAACAGCCTGAAAGGAAAACACATACGAAATGCATCATCTCCACAAAGCCCCAGCCATCAGCATCTCCCTTTTATTTTGATTGATTACATGGGACATTTTTCAAATCGAGTGCAAGAATGTGTCACGAATGATGCGCGGTTTGCCAAAAGACGGACTATGACGCAGATATATTTCATGGATTTGTAGGTGTGCATATTGTTGTTCTTGACTCCTTCACACATTTCAGAGTGATTAAGAGCGACTACGGGTACATCCCAAAAACTCTAACTGATGCCGTTTTTCCTCAATCATACATCTTCCAGGGCGGAAATCGATCGCCATCTCTTAGTCCATCATCTTTAAGGAGATACCAGTTTTTAAAATCAAGAAACAAAGGAAAAAGGAAGATTCTAGATCAAGAATACAGTGGTGCTTCCTCCCTAGCAGTCTTTACAGTTTTAGTGTTTGACATGTAAGCCTATAAATGCTTTTAAGCCTATGTAAGCCTAAATAAATGAATGTAAAAAAAAAAAAATCAAAAACATGATTCAGTACTAAGAACCATGAATACAAAATGAATCATCTTAATTAGGCTAAATAAACAATGGCTACAAATAACAAGCGAAGCTTCAGTGAACAAGGATGTCTCATTTGGGAAATATGTTTGTTCTTCATTTCTCCTGTCCTCGTCTCCTTTGTATGGATCCTTTCCTCGCTTCCTAGAAGGGAGGAGCTAAGAAAGCGAGGAAGGGAAGCAAGGAAATGAAACGAGGAGGTGCAATTAAAGAAATGAGAAGCACTGTATGAATGAACAAAGCCCTCTTTTGATGAAATGATCTCCATAAATCTCACTTTGCTCTTAGTGACTCATATTCATTCAGTCTAAATGCTTGTCTCCATCAGATGAACAGAAATAATAAAAAAAAAGAGACTGAAATTAAATTCCATTCGAAGCGACTGTTACCAGTCATTAAGTCATAATGAGTCAAGGTGTCTCTGAATCTCTTCAAATATTTTTTTCAGCCCTGAGCACACAGTATTAAATATATATTTCCATGTATCTTCTGAAGGCTGAAGGATTGTCCACTGAATAAAGTATCTGACGTGGAGATACTCGGTCGCTCATATAGACCTGGCAGCAGAATTATTGGGAAGGATTATAGGGATTGATCATCAGATTATTTTCAGTTTCAGGCTCATCAGTCATTACTTTCAAGCAGTTTCTCTACATGAGATATTTTCAAACCTCAGCCTAATGCAACATGCGTGTATGCCTAAAGCTTTCGAAAGACAAATAATGACAGGTTTTGTTCTTCTATTAAATATTAAACAGTTCTTCATTGCTCATGCACCTCATATTTGAACGACCACACGAGTGAATAACCGACATGCATTTAAATCAGCATCTTAAACACAGCTCAGCATTTTCATTAACTTGCCAGTTCCACTGCAAACAAAACATCAACTTCCTCTACTCCACAACAGAGAAGCATGCACATTAAACAGAGTTTGAAATCAATAAACATCGGTGAATATCTAATTCCAGTTCACAAAACTAGCTTTAGTCTTTTATGTACCATTATGTATAACGGAAATAAATTCCTAATTTGAAATATATTTGAAACGTATGTTAAAGGAATACTTCAGGCTTCTCACCCTAGTATATGAGCAAGAATGCCACATTTTACAACACACCTCCTTGTGCTGAGAATGGAAAACATGTTTAGGTGAAATTCTCTTATAATGAAAGTCTAAAAACACAGGAGGAGGAGCAGTAAATCACATCAGAAAAAAATCATTTAGAAATAAAAAACACAGCCAGTCTTTAAGTCTGAGTGCTCAGTTCGATAATACTGTTTAATGGATTATTGATCCAATCCATTTGATTGTTGATTGTGAAATGTCAGAAATATCAGCATACTATGCTGTGATGGACACTGTAGGAGCTTTCCAAAAGTTGTTTAATGGCTTTATAAACCTTATTTCCTGTACTTTTTATGAGAAGGAAGGGCAATAAATGTTTATTGAGTGATATAGAATTTCCAAATATATTCTTTACTTAAATATGAAATTTTACAAACAAATCTGTTGAATTTCGTTTTTTAGCCACTACTTTTTGCGATTATATGTTACAAATGTGATCGGCAGCTCAAGCGAAGACACAAAGTCTCAGTGAAAGCTCAGCTCACCTGAATGACTTACATCTTCAACAACTGCCCTTAATCTTTTTCCCCAGAGGCCAAAAAATGGAATTTGTGTCTGTTTTGTTGTGTCCATATTCAGCATTGAATATCGTTGTCATATCGCACTGTACAGTAGTGCTTAGTGACTCATATGAAAGTAAACACACAGGGCTTTAAGAATTTGTAGTTTTTCATAAGTATTTCTGATTTTATCTAGCCTACTAGGGGCAATATATACATAAAAAAGTTACATTTATTTTTTTAAACAAATGTTTCTTAGTGGTTAGCACGTTCGCCTCACACCTCCAGGGTTGGGGGTTCGATTCCCGCCTCCGCCATGTGTGTGTGGAGTTTGCATGTTTTCCCTGTGCCTTGGGGGTTTCCTCCGGGTGCTCCGGTTTCCTCCCCCGGTCCAAAGACATGCATGGTAGGTTGATTGGCATCTCTAAATTGTCCGTAGGGTGTGATTGTGTGAGTGAATGAGAGTGTGTGTGTGCCCTGCGATGGGTTGGCACTCCGTCCAGGGTGTATCCTGCCTTGATGCCCAATGACGCCTGAGATAGGCACAGGCTCTCCGTGACCCGAGTATAGTTCGGATAAGTGGCAGACAATGAATGAATGAATGAATGTTTCTAAGTAAATGGTGATATCAAACCCATTTCTGCTCTCTACGATGCCTCTAGTGAACAATTTGAAGGTGTTGTCAACCACTAAAATTCTGTGTAAAAATGCAGACTTACAGTGATAAAATAATACAATTTTTTATACTGATTGAACATACCTCATAAGTTGATATCATGAAAGTGTACTAGGGAAAAGGCTTAGACTTCCAGTGTAAAAGATGTGCATTAGCTGCGGTAATAAATGCTAATAAAGAGTTGATTTTTGTAAATTTTTTTACCAAATAAAATCTTTCATACATGAGCATGATGCCACATGTTAAGAACCATGCTAGTAATGATAATAGTGTCGACTTTCCCACAACTTTTACATCAGATTTATCTCTCCCTTCTCACCATTTTCTCCTCTTCCTGATCTTAGCCAACTGCTAAACACATCTTATATTTTAACCAATTTAGAATTTGCGTAAATTATTTATAATGTTTGCTCCTCAAGTGATGAAATAGTCAGTAGATACTCAATGTATATTAAGATTTATAAAACTAGCCTAAACCTATTAATGATTTATTAATTTATTCACATTCATTCGGTAACTACTTGATCAGGGTCATGGTTGATTCTGAGACCGGTTTCTAAAGAACTTGGAGGGAACCCGTGTACACAGAGAGATTTATCACTGATATATTAGCAACATAAAACGTATGCTACTAAAATAATTGTTGCTTAAGACAACCTTGGGATGAGGCACAGGTTGGTGGAATCAGAGATGTAACATAACATTATTATGTTAGCATTAGCCAGAGTTGCTTGTTACTGCAGTATAGAGTTGGCCAGAAAAAGGCTATGCTAAATAAAATAAAAAATAAAAAAAACCTCTTCTCTTGTATATGCACCAGGATTTATTTAGTTATGCCATAATTTTGGTACTAGAACAAACACAAGTCAGTTCAGCAAGCATAAGCTTTGTGTGTTTGTGCTTTTTTTCCCCCTGTGACAAGTAGCAAGGTTTCCATCTTTGCTATGGCTCTGTAAATGAGGCGGCTTTGAGATATTAGCAAACATTTTACTTGAAAAGTGCTTCACAATCCAAATAATGTGGTTTCTACTTTCTTCCTCAGCTTTCTAAACCTCTCCCATATTCTACCTTCTTTTGTTTGTTTCTTCTGTTTCTTGCACATTTATTTCCTTTTATTTCTAGTTAACAAAACAGCCATATTTATTTTTCTTCTCCGTTCTCATAGTGAATTGTATGTCTTCTGACTAAAGAGTAATGGGTGGTTGGGCCTGTAATGAGCAGGAGTGAAATTAGGCCTGAAAGGGTTAAGATGATTAGCAGGTAGCAGGTTTGCTATCAGATGTCACCTTGCAGTCTTATGCTTTAAACTTATTCTTTTGTGTTCTAGAACACCTGGAAACTTTTAACTCTGAATGCTGTGCTGTTGTTAGTGAAGATAAAAGCTTCCATCCACCCAACAGCACTAATTGGCCATTTGCTATGCCAACACCGACCTAGTTGTAATGGTGGTCAGTCATTTGTGTGTGCTCATGGTTGCCTTGGTGCTTTTGGGATGTTTGCAATGCAGGTATTGATTGACATGCTTGTTCTCTATTACCAGGGATGAAAAGACACTAATTGCATCAAATTGCAATCATAACAGGAATCAATACTGAGGTTGAAAAACCACACAGTTGACAAAGTTCTTTAGTTTTCTCATGTTACATTAAAAGTTTCAGTGAATGCCATTTAATAATAAAAGGAAGGGTGACTCATGTGTGTGATTAAACGGACAGTACTCAGGCTTTTATTGTGACAAAAAAGCCAATCTTACTTCTTGAAAATCAATTCTAAACCTACAATGATTGTGCTGGTTGAGACTTTGCTCACGTTTTTTTGTGACTTGAACAGAAAAGCTTTTGATAAAGGCTTAATAGAGAGACAGCACACAGGACAGAGTCTCCTGCACATAAACAGCACAAGTCACCAATATATTTTCAAGATAAACACCTTCTAACTGCTAGAAAAGGAAAAGTCGAAACAAAGTCCTAACAAAAACAAACCGCCATGCAATCACAGATTGTTCGTTTAAGATATTCATCCAAATTAATGAGTCTAACTGCACATAACTTGGAAAATCCAGTATTTAACTGATCCTCATATGCTTTCTTTGCCACAGTTGTAAACATGACGACTTTCTTCTTTCAAGAGGGAAGTAAAGCGTCACGACAGCTCTGTTTCGGCTAATTAAAAAAAAGACGCACATGTCTCCCGGAAATCCTGCAGAATCCAACCAATCAGATGATGACCTTAAAACTATTGAAGTGTTTCCAATTTTTGTGCCATATGCATTAGATGTTCAGCCACTGGTTCATGGGTGTGACATCTGAGGCTGAAACTAACTGCACATGTCCTTCTAGCATATGCACACACTTAGCCTGCTTGCATATTTTTCTTCTTGCATACTAACTTGTCTACTAATCTACTTGCATGCTAGCTTACATTATTACTGAATTTCTTTTGCCTTCTAGCCTAATTGCCTTCTTGCAAACTTATGCACATGCACATACCCATGCTTTTGCCTAAACCTACTTGCATACTAGCCGACAGTGCTGCTTGAAATTTTGCAAGTCCTTTTGAATTTTCTATATATTCTATACATTCGTACAATGATACGCTTCTACAAACAAGTTGTGAGATGAGACTTTGATAGATGGATGTTCTTTATATACAACAGAATGCTCATTCACATCTGAAAACACTCTGAATTGACCTTCAAATGAATTGCTAATCCTAGAGGTTAACATACTGTTGACACTCACAGATGTGTAACTTGGATAATTTTCCTCAGCAAATAAATGACCTATATAATATTGTCTTGCTCTCATTTTGTCTACTTTTAGATAATGAAATCTGATGATGTTTTAGGTCATATTTTTGCAAGTTACAGGAAAATCTAAATGGCTCTTTCAAGCACCACTGCACTAGCCTATTCACTTCCTAGCTTACACACTATGCTAAAAATGTATTTGCATATACTATCCTATTTGCCTACTAACCTACTTATGCACATGCATGTTAACCGAATATCATACTTGCTTCCTAGCGTGCTTGCATACTAGCATACTTGTGCACTTGCTTACTAACCAACTTGCGTGCTTGTTTACTAGCTAACTTTTGCATTTGCATTCTAGGTATGTCATCTATGTATTCACATACTAACCAACATATGCACTTGTTGTTGCTTAATCCAACCATCCAAAACAGCATTATTGCATACTTTTTTACATGTGCACTTGCATATACAAGCTTACTGAAAACTAACCTATTTATGTACATACATATAGGCCGAGTTGCATACTTGCATACATGCTTGCTTTGTAGCGTACATGCATAGCAGTTTACAAATGCACTTGTTTACTAATCTCCTAGGCCCATTACAGACTAGTCTTACTGCAAGCTTGCATGCTAATGCTGGATGTCATTCCCATTTTTGTATCTTAATTTAAAAAGAAAAAAACACAGACCTCATGGCTATACTTCAGGGACTTGGCTTTGAGAAGCATTCATTCATTACCGCTTATCCGATTTATTCTCGGGTCACGGGGAGCCTGTACCTATCTCAGGCATCATTGGGCATCAAGGCAGGATACACCCTGGACAGAGTGTCAACCCATCGCAGGGCACACACACACACACACACACACTTTCATTCACTCACACAATCCAAACAATTTAGAAAGGCGGGAATCAAACCCCCAACCCTGGAGGTGTGAGGCAAACGTGCTAACCACAAAGCCACCACACAATGAATATTTAAATATTCACAAGATTTAACAGAATATTTGAAAAACAAAACAATTGATAGTTTCAGCACATCATATTTGCATACTAGAACACTAGGTCACTTCTATACTAGCTTACTTGAGCCCTAGTATTCTAGTTGGCAAATGTATACTAGTTTACTTGAGCACTAATATACTAGCCTACTTGATCACTTGCATACTAGCTTACCTGATCTATCTATCTATCTATCTATAGCATATATATATATATATATATATATATATATATATATATATATATATATATATATATATATATATATATATATATATATATATGCTATAGATAGATAGATAGATCAGGTATATATATATATATATATATAATGATGCCTATATATATATATATATGCTATAGATAGATAGATAGATCAGGTATGTGTATATATATATATATATATATATATATATATATATATATATATATATATATATATATATATATATATATATATATATATATAAAGGCATTAAGGCATTGGACTACTGATTGGAAGGTTGTGTGTTCGAATCCCAGGTCCACCAAGCTGCAATGACTAGGCCCCTGAGCAAGGCCCTCAGCCCCCCAGAAAAAAAATGCTCAGTTGTATAAAAAATGAGATGAAAAATGTAAGTCACTCTGGATAAGGGCATCTGCTAAATGCCGTAAATGTACCCTGTATGTTTATATATATATACACTGTATATTTATCCCTGTTACTGTTGTACATATAATGTACGTAATGCACACATTTTGCACAATTATATAATTACACATAACACTTTATTTGCTGTAAATACAACTTGCACATACTTCCTCTATGCACATACTGTACTGGATTGCCTTATTTATTGATTTACATATTTGTCTGCACTTGTTCATTTGCACAATTTCTGCTATTTGCACGTCTGGTAGATGCTAAATCACATTTCGTTGCTATGTACCTGTACTTGCAATGACAATAAAGTTCTATCTATCTATCTATCTATCTATCTATCTATCTATCTATCTATCTATCTATCTATCTATCTATCTATCTATCTATCTATCTATCTATCTGATCACTTGTATTTTAGCTTATTGAGCACTTATACACTCACCTACTTCATCGCTTGTATGCTAATCTACTTGATCAATTATGTACTAGCTTACTTGACCACTTACAGTGGGGCAAAAAAGTATTTAGTCAGTCACCAATTGTGCAAGTTCTCCCACTTAAAAAGATGAGAGAGGCCTGTAATTTTCATCATAGGTACACTTCAACTATGAGAGACAGAATGAGAAAAAAAAATCCAGAAAATCACATTGTCTGATTTTTAAAGAATTTATTTGCAAATTATGGTGGAAAATAAGTATTTGGTCACCTACAAAAAAGCAAGATTTCTGGCTCTCACAGACCTGTAACTTCTTCTTTAAGAGGCTCCTCTGTCCTCCACTTGTTACCTGTATTAATGGCACCTGTTTGAACTCGTTATCAGTATAAAAGACACCTGTCCACAACCTCAAACAGTCAGACTCCAAACTCCACTATGGCCAAGACCAAAGAGCTGTCAAAGGACACCGGAAACAAAATTGTAGACCTGCACCAGGCTGGGAAGACTGAATCTGCAATAGGTAAGCAGCTTGGTGTGAAGAAATCAACTGTGGGAGCAATTATTAGAAAATGGAAGACATACAAGACCACTGATAATCTCCCTCGATCTGGGGCTCCACGCAAGATCTCACACCGTGGGGTCAAAATGATCACAAGAACGGTGAACAAAAATCCCAGAACCACACGGGGGGACCTAGTGAATGACCTGCAGAGAGCTGGGACCAAAGTAACAAAGGCTACCATCAGTAACACACTACGCCGCCAGGGACTCAAATCCTGCAGTGCCAGACGTGTCCCCCTGCTTAAGCCAGTACATGTCCGAGCCCATCTGAAGTTTGCTAGAGAGCATTTGGATGATCCAGAAGAGGATTGGGAGAATGTCATATGGTCAGATGAAACCAAAATAGAACTTTTTGGTAAAAACTCAACTTGTCGTGTTTGGAGGAGAAAGAATGCTGAGTTGCATCCAAAGAACACCATACCTACTGTGAAGCATGGGGGTGGAAACATCATGCTTTGGGGCTGTTTTTCTGCAAAGGGACCAGGACGACTGATCCGTGTAAAGGAAAGAATGAATGGGGCCATGTATCGTGAGATTTTGAGTAAAAACCTCCTTCCATCAGCAAGGGCATTGAAGATGAAACATGGCTGGGTCTTTCAGCATGACAATGACCCCAAACACACCGCCCGGGCAACGAAGGAGTGGCTTCGTAAGAAGCATTTCAAGGTCCTGGAGTGGCCTAGCCAGTCTCCAGATCTCAACCCCATAGAAAATCTTTGGAGGGAGTTGAAAATCCGTGTTGCCCAGCGACAGCCCCAAAACATCACTGCTCTAGAGGAGATCTGCATGGAGGAATGGGCCAAACTACCAGCAACAGTGTGTAAAAACCTTGTGGCGACTTACAGAAAACGTTTGACCTCTGTCATTGCCAACAAAGGGTATATAACAAAGTATTGAGATGAACTTTTGTTATTGACCAAATACTTATTTTCCACCATAACTTGCAAATAAATTCTTTAAAAATCAGACAATGTGATTTTCTGGATTTTTTTTTCTCATTCTGTCTCTCATAGTTGAAGTGTACCTATGATGAAAATTACAGGCCTCTCTCATCTTTTTAAGTGGGAGAACTTGCACAATTGGTGGCTGACTAAATACTTTTTTGCCCCACTGTATGTACTAGCCTAGCTGATCACTTGTATACTAGCCTACTTGGCAAATGTATACTAGACAACTTGATCACTTTTATGCTAGCCTTCTTGAACACTCTTATACTAGCTGTTTTGCCTGCTAGCTGCCTTTCTCACATCTCCTAATGGGCTGGCATTTGTTAGCGAATTTAATTCACTTGCTTGTTTGATGAAGCAGTAATTCCATTCATGCAGTTTTTAATTTATCTATAACTGAGTTCTTTCAGTTGCTCTGCGCCTCTTCACTTTCTTTTGCTGTCATCATCTACATGATTATTTTGTCTTTTTTTCCTTCAATTTCTCATAGGTTTGTAATTAGGGCTTTTATTCTGTGCAACATCTGCACATGCTAACATCTCATTATATTTTGTAATTTTTTAAGATTTAGAATCTCCGTGCTTATTTTTCTTTTAATTCACCATTACAATAGTTTTCTATCGAGTCACCAAGCAGCGCGCACAATGCAGATGCGAACGACTGTCTAAAATACACATTATAGGAAATTGTTCAAATGTTTTTCTCTTAAGAAACACATTGATGTTGGAAGAGTTCGGTCATTTTAGGCATTTCTTTTTTTTTTCAATTTCCTCAGATTACAGGAGGATGGATGTAACAGAGCAACAGTGCATGAAGCAAAAATAAATATTTAACCAGCGCTTTTGTTTAAGAAAAGGCCAGGGGAAATTGAAAAATTGCACCTATCAATGAGGATGTCAAGATTTGATTGCCTCCTCACTTTTTCTGGATGCAACATCTTCAATATTAATGGTCTCGTTTCTCAAGCTTATCTCTGTTGAGCAGTAGAAGGTTTTGTGTACGAGCACAGAGAAGCCATGTTAGACTGCACCTCTGCTTAGTGTCACTATTCTGTGTTGTTCCACCGTTGCTTTATATGATTTGTATTTGACTGTAGTTTTTGTTATAAAATCATCAGATTACGCTTTTCATCCTCAGTGAATATTTAAATCATTGGGACAAGATTCAATAGATTATTTGAAAAACAATCGATAGTTTCAGCACATCATACTTGCATACAGCCTTGTGCGCTTATGTACTAGTCTATGTGAGCACTTGCATACTAGCTTACTTGATCACTTACATCAGAATCAACTTTATTGCCAATTGCTACATATTAGCGTACTTGAGCATTTGTATACTAGCTAACTTGAGCACTTACATACTAGTCTATTTGATCATTTGTATACTAGCTTAATGAGTGCTTGCATACTAGCCTACTTGAGCACTTGCATACTTATCCAAGCTAATCACTGTTGAGTTGAGCAGCAGATGGTTTTGTGTACAATCATAGAGAAGCCATGTTAGACTGTGCCTCTACTTAGTGTCACTATTCTAGAGTCGCTTCACCATTCTGGCATCATATAACGATGACGAACTTTTCTGAGACCTGCATTTCCTTCTAGATCTAATTAAAGGTTATAACAGGGCCACTGGAAATAGCAGCAATGAAATCTGAATACTGAGTGGAAATTGTCTTACATAACATACCTAAGTGTCTCTCGTCTCATTGTTACAGCTTTTGGTGTGACAAAAAAGTGAAAAAACTGACAATATCAACACTCAAGCTCTAAGTGCTCCAGTTTACAATGCTTTTGATGATCTTGTCAGCCTTTTTCATGTTTTATATTCACCTCTTGTTTTGTATGAGAGTTAATCAAAAGACTTTGGGAGCATAAACCTTTCTCATAGCTCATGGAGCCAGGAGACGAGTGGAACAATGGCACAAATCAATGATTCCACAAGCATGTGTAAGATTGTCTTTTATCATAGCCTCCATCGTTTTCCTGCCACCAAACTGCAGCAGCTCTCAGTAATGAGCTTGTCGACTGGCGATGAGGTATGAGTCTCAGAATTAAAACGACTTCCCCACTTTGATCATAAAGCCTTACGTGCAACATGGAAATAAAATCTGCCTTCGCACATTAAGAAGCTCTGGTTCTGCTATTGGTAGCTGGGCTGAGCTCTCACATCACAGCCCAGTGTGTGCTTTGCATTTCTGCAGTCTCTGCATTTTGCATCTGCTTGCTAATGTATTCTGAAAGTTGCACTTGGAATCACAAGATGATTGCAAGGACTAATTTGATTTAATTGATTTAATGTGTAATGATTTGAGATCAGGTATAATACATAAAACACCTTTTCCCTTGCTTACATTAGAATGAAATATAACCTGTTAAAATAAGTAAACATGAATAGTTTCAATATTAAATATATTTTTAAATAGTGATAAAATATAAAACACAAAGCCATAGATCATTAAATATTTTATAAAGTCGTATAAAGAATAGATTTTAATTTTATTGAGAAATAACACCTAGTCTTTGGATATTCATATTATGATTTAGTAGGATTTGGCAATGACTTTAGCAAATTATTTATAAATAATTGACAAAATTATAATAGTAAAAATATTTATCTAGTATAGAACATCTATAGTATATCTATCAATCTATCTACTATATATAATTATAGTAAAAATATCTAATTAAATTAAATTCATTAACATTATTTAAATTAAATTTGACTTCATAGTGCACAATCATGCACGAGTTATTATTTATAATCCACTATCAGGTGACAACCAGAAGATGATGGGATCCCTTTGGAGGGTGTTTTTTCTCAAGGTTTCTTGCTCATGATGTCTCACTGTTACCTCCAGTTTCTCATTAAGGATCTACATCTACAGTCAGATTTCTGTAAATCTGGTCTGTGACCAGATCACTCTTATTAATAGTGCTCTACAAATACAACTGAAGCAATTCAATCAACCTTATACATCAAGACTACTCAAGATATTAGGAAAGCTGCCAAAGTCAAACTCTGGCTTTAAGTCTTTTGGAAAGTCTTATGGAAAGAAAAATATTGGCTGAGAAAATGGATAATTAACAAAGCGTCAATGACTAACAATATCCTAGTAAACAGAAAATCTTTCGGAATGAATCAATGCATTATCTACTTTAGTGTAAATGTTCTAAATGGCAGTGAAAACTTTCTCTGCTGTTTGGAAAAATGAAAAGAAATTGCAGCAAAATACAGCAAAGTTTATGGTAGGTATAAGTAGAGTGATTTTATATATTGTTAAATATAAAGTGAAAAATTTAAAAATGAAAATGTACATTTCAAAGCAAACTCATTTTCGTTGTGGTGTCTGGCTTTAAAGCATCAACATGCCAACACGTTTCCATATTCATCTCTAATTGATAGATTTTTCGATCCAGTAGATAGATGTGTCTAATGGAGCCAAACTGATTTTTGAAACAGACACACATTAAGTTAAGTTGCTTGAGTGAAAGAGCAAGTAAACAGATTGAAGAGGACTCAAGCTGTGCTTCTGTCTAATCACAGTGAGTCACTGGTGCATTACAGTTTCCAAACTCTATCAGAACTCTGGCTTCCTCTGCAGCCAGGAATGAGGTGTTTCTTCACACAACTCTCACTTTACTGCATATTACTTAGTTACCTGAGTGTGAGGAAGGTGACATTTAAATGCATCCTCCTCTGTCTCACATGTTTCTTATTATGCTGACATGATGATGGAGCTGGCACTTATCACTCTCAGTGGGATGTCATGACAGTCGTACATACTCTAGTTCACTCTCTCTCTCTCTCTCTCTCTCTCTCTCTCTCTCTCTCTCTCTCTCTCTCTCTCTCTCTCTCTCTTTCTCCCCCTCTCTCTCCAGATTCTACCTGCCTCAGTCTGGCATTGCTACTTGATTTGATTTGTTAATATGCTAATGACAGTGAGTCTCAGTGCTTCAGAACAAAAGGGCCTCCATCGATCCTGCCACTGCTCAGGATGTTTAATTAATGTGAGTTATTACTGAACCCATGTGCTTATCTCAGCAAATGTTGATTTTAGATGCTTAAAACCATGATGGCAAAGACAAAGGAAGCTCAGAAAAAAAACCCAGACAGGCCTTTTTTTTCAAGACAGTAAGCAGCAGTCATATAGACTCAGAATGCTTAGACAAACCATCAGAGAAATGAATTGAAGGGGCTTTGTAGCTTAAATGGAGATGTAGAGATGTTTCAAATGTTAGATAAGAGTTGTCATTGAAGTTCAGTCCAGCTCAGAAAGGAAATGCTGCTTTCAGCTGGTTTTGCGGTTACTGGTTTCAAAATACACACAGCACAATCAGACACAATGAAACTGTACAAAGATTCGACATAGCTTTAGTCAACCTGACCTTGGAGAAAAGGAACAACATACTAGGAGTGTAACAATACAGAGAACTGAATACAGAGAGTCACTAGCAAGGCTGCCAAATTGGGCTAGTTTTGAAAAATTTTGAGGTCAAGGGTGCAGTCAGGTTTTCAAGGTGCAAAATGGAGAAAAAATAACTCCTTCCCATTATATTTATGCTACCTTCATGTTTTTTTTGTGCAAGGTTTTAAGATATTGTTGGAGTGGAACTTATGTTAAGACCTGGCAACCCTGTATACCTGTGAAAGCCTGTTCAGAGAGCTAATGCTATTAATTCAGCAATTTATTTAATCAGTTGTTTTATTTAGTTACAGTCTCATGTATGGCGTTTGTTTCAAATGGTATTGCTAAGAGTCTGAATGGATCGCACAAATTATTATTGTGCTTTTATAACGTTGATCATTTTAACCAATTGAAATTGAAAATGGGAACTATATGATAACAGGACACCACCTTATTGTACTGCATTAAAGTTAACTTTACAGAGTACCAAACTCACAGTTTAATAATAAGAACAGACTGTGCTGGATCTCAGGATTGTGATCCAAATCTAATTCTGTTGTGTCCTTGGAGGGCCATGCTATTAGTGCATAGACTACTCTGACAGACCCAAAACATTTCATAAAAGAGCATGCTGATTAGCAGAGTGAGCGATAAATGCTCCAGGACCTGAACAGGATACAGCTGCTTTAATAGATGACCAGTGTGATTCTAATGGTTTCTCACCATCCATTTTCTTTGCATTAAACCTCCAGATTATCCCCAGCAATAATACCTTTTTGACATAACTCCATCTTAGTGGTGAAATAATGAAAATGTATCACCTCAGCATGGATTACTGGTATGACCGGCACAGAAGCTGAGCCCTTATAAGACTATTCACTCTGGACTGCAATCTAACTGAAAATCTTTGCTGGGATTGATTGAGATCAGGGCTGGAGTGGCCTCTGGGGATTCCTGGAGCCTGATGACATCATGGCATCCAAATCAGCCACTGAGCCATCTAGACTGTATCCCCTGCTATGAGCAGCACCCATTTTTTTTGTAGAAGGAAGTCTGATGTGGGGTTGACACCAGCTGACGTGTTTGAATGACTTTTGTTTGCATGTAATGCTGGAGCTGTCATTCGGGTAGGTCGTAGTTTTGGGATGCCATGGTGACTGTCTGATTAGATGGATCCTGTGCAGAAATCGATGCCCCTGTTTCCCAGTCAGTGATGGCTATGCACTGCTGATGTTTAATTAATAGTAAGGGATCAAAGTGATGGGCTTTTAGACACCTAGCCTGTAGTAGTATCACGTTAGTGTTGCATCTTCACAGCCTTTCATCTTCTCTCCTTATGTCTTTCATGACTCTGCAAAGAACATCCATGTGTTCCTGTTCTCTCTCTCTCTCTCTCTCTCTCTCTCTCTTTCTCTCTCTCTCTAAACTGTCTTGCACTTTAATTAGGCAAGAGTGCAGATTTCAGCTAGGCATAGACTGACATTTGAAGACCATCTTTAGAGAGATGTAGTCATTTGGCACTTTCCCACTCAACAACCTCCTACTCTTCAGATAAAATCAGAGCTACAGTACAAGAATAAAATGATATGTAAAAATTGAGGCATGCTCATGGATTACTTGGGGTTTTCCTGGTGAAACCAGATGTGGGCAAGCTCAGGGTGCTCCTTGGGAAACCTGACTTCAGTGTCTCTTCAAGTTTGAAGAGTCTCCTGGTGAAAATGAAGTTTACTATTATCTTGTCCTCTGTAACACATTCACCCATTATTTAATAAAACAATAAAGCCCTTTGGAAAGAGATTAATGGGATCTTATTAATCATTTGGCAGCATGATGACATTTTTACTATATGCTACAGGTTGTAGTCCTGTTGCAGGGCAGTCAAATGTCCTGACTGACAAATGATCATCTGTGAATATTGTATTATATCATATTATGCAGCCCAATTTGACAATATTGCAACAGTAAGGCCAATTTTTTCATGTTTTCTATACACTGAAAATATTTGGGGTTAAGATCAAAAGATAAATATATCAGATATATCAATATATGAAAATATATCAATATATCAGAATTTCAGCTAGTTACATCTAAATGTGTTAAACTACTAAGAACACAACAGCTTTAAAAAAAAATCCACCCATTTTCATTTAAGTGATCAAAAAATATTGGAACATGTAACTGACCGGTGTTTCTTTTTGTCCAGGTGTGTCATGTTAGAACAAATGAGGGTTTATACAATTAATCTCTCTGAATGTCTTATCTGAATAAAGCTTTTAAAGATAAATCTCAATGGAAGAAATGCAAGCTATATTGAAGCTGAGAAAAGAGGGAAGACCGATTAGAGCCATGCACAAGCACTGGGAATAGCCAATACAACAATCTGGAATGTCCAAAAAAAGAAAGAACTCAAACTAGACATTGAACAAGGCAAGGAAAACAACAGCAGTTGATGACAAGAACATTGTAAGAGCTGTGAAGAAAACCCCCAAAACAACAGTCAGTGACATCACCAACAACCTTCACAGAGCAGAGGTGAAGGTATAACAATGTACTTTTCAAAGAAGAAATATAGAGGTCATAGCACAAGATACAAACTAGTCATAGCTAGAATAGAACAAACTAGTAGCAGCAAGAAGCAAAAGGCCAGGTTAAAATAACAGAAACACAGACATGAGCTGCAAAAGTTCTGAAACTAAGATTAACCTCTACCAAAGTGAAGGAAAGGCCAAAATGTGGAGGAAGAAAGTGATCCAAAACATACGAGCTCATCAGTCAAGCACGGTGGAGGTAGTGTCATGGCTTGGGCTTGCATGGCAGCTTCTGGAACAGGCTCACTAATCTTTATTGACGGTTTAAGTCATGACGGTCACAGTAGAATGAATTCAGAAGCCTACAGAAACATTCTGTCTGCCAATTTACAGAGAAATGCATCCAATCTGTTTGGGAGGAACTTCATCATGCAGCAAGACAATGAGCCGAAACACACTGCCAACACAACAAAGGACTTCATCAGCGGGAAAAGTGGAAAGTTCTACACTGGCCAAGTCAATCCCCAGATTTTAACCCAGCTGAGCAGCATTTCACCTCCTGAAAAGGAGACAGAAGAGAAAAACCACCTGAAAAAAAACAATAACTGAAAGAAGCTGTAGTAAAAGCCTGGAAAAGCACCACAGAAACCAATATATACATAGAAACATATATTATGGTTAGCATAAATATATATAAGGATGCATGCACTCAGTTACTTTGAACACTTTCATGAATTTATAGTCAGTCAATCATGTGTCAGCAATGCAATGCATATAATCATGCAGATTCAGGTTACATATCAGAATAGAAAAATGTAGTAAAAGCCTCGAAAAGCAGCATATAAAAAGAAACCAATAATTTTTGGGATGTCAGTGAGTCACAGGCTTGATGCAGTTACTCCAAGCAAAGGATATGCAACCCAATATTAACAGTTATTTACTTTAATATATCTGTTTTTATACTTTTGCTCACATAAAAATGTAGTGTTTAGCACATGTAGACGGAAATATCAGAAATTAGGATCTATCATCTCATATTCATCTTTTCATCCCAAAACCAAATCTGTTTGGTATAGAGGGGAAAAAAAAAAGAATTGGTCTTGCTCTTCCAATACTTTTGGAGGGGACTGTACATAATGTAACAGCTATATATGTCACTGTGTAAAATGTTCAAAAAAAGTACAGAAATGCAAACCTGGATAACCAAATTGACACTTTCATTAAAGCAATATTCCAGTGTTTCTCAGACTTCCGCTGCATCTGTATTTGATGGGCTATTTCCACAGACAGTCATTTGGAAACATTTTCCTTTTACTCAGAGTAGAACTGAAAATCTGTTTCCTCAAAACTCTATTTTAATGAACATCAAAAGGCAGTTGCTCTTTACAATGAGAAAATGCCTTACTAAAGCTGGTCTTACATAATTATATCCAAGATTGGAACAATATATAAAAAATATTACTGCTTATTTATATTTTATCTAAAGTTTTGTGTGGTATTAATGAGCAATCTTGCCAAAATTGAACCACCTCTTTGCCTGTATTTCTGTGCATGTTATGTATAATCATGAATATATCCCTGAAAGAACAAATTTGACAGATTTAGAGCCTAATTTAGACTAGCATTGATTTAAACATTCATGAAAGTGCTTTAAAAAAATGTACTTTGCATAAATGTTTATTGCATGCTCCAGCAACTGCTCTTAGACTTGCATTATAGATGAGTTTTGTGTAAATTTGTTTTCTGTCTTAAAGTATTGGAAGTGTGGAGTATTCCTTTAATTGAAAGCTTAAATTATTCAGATCGACCAAGCACTACAGTTTTTCAGTTAGAAGTTTTTGGACTTCACAGATATTTTGAATTATATTGTGTATATTATGTGTTTCTTATATGGTGCCTGTAAGGTAAATATTTCGAGACAGGCTTCCAAGGCAGTTTATGTAGCTACATTGTCAGATTACTGCTAATGCTAACATTCACTAAACTAAAAAGACTGTTTGAAAAAAAGTGACTATGTGACTATGCCAACTATTTTTGGCTAGAAATGAAATCTTACGTCAAGAATAATTACAAAATGTCTTACTTGTCCACTTCTGCCTCTCTTGCCATTGTTTTCCATGACATTTTTATCAGCTGGCTGATGTATTGTGATATATTTATGGTTAGAAAAGAATGCATACACTCAGTCAGTTTGAACACTTTCATGAATTTATAAAGTCAGTCAATCATGTGTCAGTAATGCAATGCATACAGTCATGCAGATCCAGGTCAAATATCAGAATAGAGAAATACACCAATCAGACATAATATTATGAGCACTGACAGGTGAAGTGAATGACACTGATTATCTCCTCATCATGGCACCTGTTAGTGGGTGGGATAGATTGGTGAAGTGAAGGAACAGTGGTGAACCAGCGACAGGGTCATGAGCGGCCAAGGCTCATTGATGCATGTGGGGAGTGAAGGCTGGCCCGTGTGATCCAATCAAACAGACGAGCTACTGTTGCTCAAATTGCTGAAGAAGTTAATGCTGGTTCTGATAGAAACGTGTGAGAATACACAGTGTATGATGAGACACGGCTGTTTTGGCAGCAAAAGGGAGACAAACACAATATTAGGCATAACAATATTATAAAATGTTATGCCTAATTGGTGTATATGATGTCAGTGAATTTCAGAAACTGTTCACACACAGCAGTGTTACACAAAATGAAAAACAGAAGACTGTCAGTGACAGTTCTCCAGTTGAAATGCCTTCTTGGTTGCAGAGATTGGTCAGTTTGGATTGAGCTGACATGATGATTACTGTATCTCAAATAACCACTGTTTACAACCATGAAGCATTTGAACATGTCGAACCTTGAGTTGGATGGGCTACAACAGCAGAAAAACACATGAGCTTCCATTCATGTTTTTTATGCCAAGACCTGCTATCTGAGGCTACAGTGGACACAGGCTCAGTTAAAGATTGGAAAAACACCACTTGGTCTTTTTCCAATCTGTAACTGTGCAGATAGGGTGAGCCTGTGCCCCCTGCAGCCTCAGATTCCAGTATCTTTTTTTATGTTTTGGAGACATTAATAGTAACATTTCTGCAACATTGCTTTTTATTTAGCATCATGCTTTATTTGATCCTTTCCATTTAATTAAACTGTTGTATGCTGACAATGATTTATTTTCCTGTGAATTTGAACTAGGCTCACTCTGAAACTCTAACAAATGGAGTGCCCGCTTTTAGAGACTCCGGATGTTATGTAATGCTCTCTCTCCAGTGTGTGTTTGTGCTCAGTATGCTGGATGGTCACCCACTCACCGCCTCGCTCTGCTTGGTTGTGTTTTCTAGGAGAAAGGCAGTGGCCGATGCGCTCTCAGAGTCACCATGGTAGGAAGGCAATTCTGTGTGGTTGAGTGTGTTTTCTGACCCTTTGACCCCTGACACTAGCCTCTGTCTGTGTTTGTGGTGGCTGTGAACGTCCGTGTACTCTCACCCTTCACTTTGTAGATCTGTGCCGACGCTCGATTAGATGTGTCCTGTTTTCTTTCATTAAAAGCCCAGCATTCCCTTCTGCTTGACTCACCCCCCCATAGTGTGTCTGTCCCTCTGAACTCTTTTCTGTCTCCTGGAGTCTCTTACACAAGCTTTGGCCACCTCCGAACAGGAAGTGTCAAACACCTGTGCAAGGATAAAGACAGTTTTACTGATGATGTTACTTCTTGTTAATAAAAGAAGACATCAGATAAATCTGTGCTTATCCTTGTTAACAATTCAACGCCACTCGTCAGCAAGAGAAGACCTCGACTCTGGGATCCACAGGAAACCTGGTATGTGTAACAATAATTTACAACCAGAAAAGAAATCTTTATGTTGATGTAAAGTCTTTTGTTTAATGCCAGAAATACTAGACTTTTCATAATGCCATTACTGGGTTATGTAACATTTTTATGCTGAGTGAAATGAAATAAAAACAAGTAAACACAGTGTGCCATGAGTTTTTCGTCTTCTCACACAGGAAGTCCACCCATGCGTTAGTATGGGGTCAGTGTTCTTCATAATACTGCATGTCTGTGATTTTGCTAAATGAGGCAGTGAAGTGTTGCTTACTGTGACCTCTGGAGATGGGTTATATAGTCACTTGAAAAGGCTGTCAGCATGCATTTGTCAGTGTGGGAACAAGCACTTCACAAGAGAGACCAGGCTATTATTTACACATCAAGCTTTTTCACAACTACTGCCTCTTGCTTCAGGTTTACCATGATAGGGAATAATATCACAAAAGGCAAGGAAAATTCTTCAGTGGCTTATTATTGCTCATTTTCTCCTACTTCATAAACAACATAGCCCTTCATGGAACTGGAGGAATGCCTTGATTCTCTCTTTTTTTCATTTTGACTGCATTTTAGTCATTGTCAATTCCACCCACCAGCTTTCTCTTCCCTATTACAAAACACTTGAAGCCAATCACCAAACTACTTCTCATGCTGTGTCACTGGGAAGCTGAACAATCAGAGGAAAGTGTGAACTACTTGAAAAACTACTAAAAAAACTGTAAAGCCTTGACAATTTGTAGCAATTTGTGATTTTCAAAACAGTTTGCACTCATTAGCCAGCCCTCCCCTATCATGCTACAGCTACCACCTCGGGTAACACCGAAACTTGTGAAGCCAACTGTATCTTTTTCAACTGTTGCTCATACTGCATCACAGGGCAGAGTAACACACTGCAAGGAAAGTGCTATTTACCCTCTTCTGCATAGATGACCTTACAGGAGCCTACAATTATCTATACTTGCTGTGATACCCTTGAGCGGAGAGAATACGCCATTCCCAGCCAGAGATCCTGGCCATCATGGCCAATTCTGTTCCCTTGACATCCATCCTTAAGTGGCTGTAACATTGTTGAAACACAGATCAATCCAGAAAGATGAAATCAATGGTTTGCCTATGCCAAGACAATATCAGTCACTGGATTCGACCCATGCTGAACGAATGCTAATTCTAGAGGGCTCTATATATTTTCGCCCCAATTTCCATATACACGAGCATCAGGATGTCCATCCTGAATGACAGGAGTGAAAGTAATATGGCTCCTTTCCACCCAGACAGCAAGGCTAATTATACTCCTTTGGATTGCTAGTCAGGGATCACTGTGTCATCATCGACATTCGAACTCCCAACGTTTTTTTTTTTTTTTTTTTAGGTCACTCACTCCTCACCCTATTTTATTCTGATTCCTGAACAATCCTGGCCAAACAGTTGAGTTTAACAAAAAATCTGCATGCCAGAATGGCATTTAACATTTTGCAAGTAAATATTAATTTTCTTTGTCAGTCGCTAAATGCCAACTCCCATCGGTTTCTTGGATCCTCCGTCCATCAGCGCAGCAGGAGAAGGGCAAACCCACTGCATTTCCCCTGTCAACATGCCCACTGGGGTCAAAGCCCGTACCTCACCTGGCCCTACCCTGGATATCAAGCTATGTTGGTAGTTAAATGAATCAGGATCTTTTTTTTTTTTTATGGTGAAAGGCAAGAAAAAAAAAACAGAAAAAGGTTAAGTTTGTAAAAGGATGTATGAGGACTTATAGGTCTAATCTCTCCTGCTCATGACTCACTGGTGTCCATTCTACCAAACCTCAACATCCAGAACACCAGCCACTTTTTCTTAAAACTTATGTTTCATTAAAGGTCAACCAGGTATTTTATTAATGGTATTTTTAAACCTTAGTGGTTACATTCAGCGAAAGAAAAAATGTCATCTTTAATCAGACACAGTGTAGGAAAGAAACGTTTCCTTCCTGATTTCAGAAGGTTGGCATGTTGTGGTTATTAAGGAGGCAATTTGTGTCTTGTGGTTGCTTCTAAACAACACTGGCCTGGCCTGAGGGTGATCTGGGTAGTGGAGAGGGGGTGCTTTATAACACTGGAGGCTACACAGCTGTTCATGCAAATGTTCTTTCATGACCTTGTTTATTTACTTTCTCTTAAATTTTATGGATTTTTTTTTCTTTGACCCAGGTCATCCCTTTCAGGCTTAATAATCAGAAAAGAAAAGGTTTCATATAAAAGTATTCTTTGTTGATGTGTTATGCAAATCCTAGATTTGTCTTTATATATATATATATATATATATATATATATATATATATATATATATATATATATATATATATATATATATATATATAAAAAATATACAAATTTTTATATAAAAATTTTATTTATTTATTTATTTTTTGTACTTTTTGTGTACTTCACTACATTTGTGGCACTTCACACAAATCCTTGGAAATGATAAGTGATAAAACAAGAAACTTTATGAAATGAAATATATAATAAATATGAAAATAATTTGCTTTGCAAAAGAGTCCTGTACCTCAATATTTTTTGCAGTAATACAGCCTACATATAACATTTGTCACTCTTTGTGATGCTGATGCAGTTTTTCTCCTGTGAATATGCAACAGAAATGTCAGAATACTGAATCACTGGTGTACCATCTGGATATTATTATGCAGACTGGCAGGAGTGTTGTTGTCAGGATGTATTAGGTGTGAAGCAGGAATGCGTGCGATGTGAAGATTCATTCGCCCGTAGGCGCTGGGATCAGTGATTGCTGCTCCCTATACTGTTTTTGTTTTGAAAGGCCAAACCCATCAACAACGTAGGCTGTACATGATTCACAACAAAGTAGACCTCATGGCGAAACAAGGGAGCGTTAACGCTGCAAGTTCAGTGTGGCTTCTGCGACTCAACCGTCCTGCATTCAAACATCTCTCTGGATCTCTGAGCTTGTAGGTCAAAATTTTCCCGGATTCAACATGGTTGCATCTTTTACCCCTAATGACGCCTAAAGTTTTGTTCTCTTTTCTCCAAGGAGCCTGAATGAAACAAACCAAAAGTTTACCACCCTCCTACTTACCTGAATAGCCTTAAAGGCAAAATGGGAAGCATCTCCATAACAAAAGACAACAGTGTGCCCCTGTGCCTCCAATTAATTTTCATATTCTCAAGCTTGCCATGGAGGAGAAGAAAAGAATTGTAACAGGCAGGCAATTCTGCAGTGGTTTAAGTTATTATTAATAACTTTCCTCCCTCTTCCCTGACTGTCCTCTGTTGCCTGGATTGTTTTTATTTTTTTTTCCTGAGTTGAGAGTGTGACAGAGTGACAGGTCACTGTAACAGACCTTGGGCTGTAGCTCAGTTTTAGCTCTCCACTTTACCCCTCTGAAAAGCGGCTAATTGGTCCCCAGATTAAAGCGAGATCACTCAACTGGACCGTGCTTGGTATTAATTAGGCCTCACCACGAAGCTAGTTTATGTCTGTCTGTGCTGCACACACTTGGTCTGATATGTGACTTAATTTGATAGCGCACTGGCCTCCTAAATTGTCTTTAACTTTTTTATTTGAACTTTAACACTTTTAATTTAACAGATGTTATAGATGCAGACTCTGCTGAGGTATTTCCACAGTGTATTTGTTCAGGAATTAGGCTTAGGAAGGTACATTTTTTAAAACTTGGCTTATAAGCATTGAAGAAGCTACTTTGTCCAGCTAAAGCTATTCAGTTACATTACCATTGAACTACTCTTTACATAAAGGAGCTAGCTATGTTAAAAAAAAAAAGAAGCAGCTAGCTACATCGAAGCTGCTTTATTTCTTTCACTGAAGCTATTTTGTCAAACTGAGGAAAAGCAACTGTGACATTTTCATTTGTGCAGATATTTTATGTGCCAGGAAGTAATAGCTAGCCAGTTACCATTAATGGGAAACACTAGCCAGGAAGTAAAAGCTAGCCAGTTACCATTAATGGGAAACATTAGTCAGGAAGTAATAGCTAGCCAGTTACCATTAATGGGAAACATTAGTCAGGAAGTAATAGCTAGCCAGTTAACATTAATAGGTATATAGTAATCCCTATAACATTGAATAAAATAAGCATGTTTGGCCATTTTCTGTGATATGAACGCTTGTAATCATTGCTTGTTATTTCCTATTGACTGTCGCTACAATTATACTAAAGAGCTGCTAAATCAAAACAGTTTGATCATTAACTTCTCCAGCGCATTAATTCAACAGAAAAGACTTAATACCTAATGCTATCACTCCTGATCAGAACTTATCTTAATCTACTAGCTAATCTAGTACAATAAAAAAAAAGAGCTAGCTGCAGTTATGTGACCTACAATCAGGGCTTATATTTTTTAAAAAGTTGTTTTTTTCCCTTTCTGATTTCCTTTCCAGTTTGCTTAGATAACAAATGTGTATCAAATTGTATGACATTTGAGAAATATTGCCATGGATGTATCTTGTTTTTATGACTAGTTGGATGCATCTCTATAACACAATGCTGTTATTCAGGAGGCACACCATCTACATGCTACACAAATTATTTAATGTTATAAAATTGTTTACGCTTTGAAATTTATTTTGGTTCAAAAAAATATTCAACTGGTTATATAAGAAGCGAAAAGCAGAGTTGCTGTTAGGCAAAATGCGAAAAAGTAGCGTGTTACTGGAAAGGCTGCATTATTTTGAAAAGAGCTCAGCTACTGGAACTGTAGCTAGTTACTCCTGAACACTGCATGTTACTTTATGTTGTGTAACTTATACTGTATGGTATTAATAATATTCTGTGTTTAGAAAAAATATCTACATTTCTCACAAATGTCAGAGTGGTTAGATTTCTGAATGTTGCAGCAATTCATTTTAAACAGGCAGAACATCACCCACCCCCGATATTGGTGTGTGGGGTCCATACCACAACGCAGTCATTTATCAGAGTCATTTCACCGGTCCTTTGTCAGCAACACAGGATAGCTCCCATTCGTCACAGCTCACATCACTGTGGACTCAACCACTGTAGCACTGTAGCATGCTCCCTTCCTAACCTTCATTAAAGTCATACGCTGCAGGACCATGACTTGAAGACTTCCGAGCCTACTGCTCTCTGCAGTGCACACACACACACACACCACACTAAGACATGCAAACAAACATAACACAGTGCAGGACTATGACCTGAACACTTCTCAACCTACTGCACTCTGCAGAATACACACACACACACAGTGGAGAATACACAAACACTACTCTAAAACAGATAAACACACAAACTGCATGACCATGACCTCAACAGTTCCCACCCTGCTGCTTTCTGCAGTATACACACACACACCACACCACACCAAGACACACAAACATAGATACACACAACATGATGGTTAGGAAATAAAGGTTCCCCAAAGGTAGAAACATAAAAGTGAGCAGATGTGCCTGCCTTAGTTAGGGCACACGTACATGAATAATAAATACTGTATGCATGATGTATCTAATGTATTATTCTTACCCATAGCTTGTGGTTCTGCAGACGAGTACTCGATGTGCATGAAGCAATTTGCTGTTTCTGCATGACATCTCTCTTCTGTCATGTCGAACATCTCTCTGAATCTCTCTTATTGCTCTACATTATTAAAAGCACGCTCACATTTTCATCACCATGGCTGTGTTGGTTCTCTTTAGTCCATGTAATGTATGTGTGCTGAACCATTTTGCTCATTACTGTTAAGACTTTTGTCTTCCCCTAATGAACCATTTCTCTTATCTGGGCATCCGTGTTTTAGATAAGAGCTCGTTTTATATCATGATTTATTTATTTTTTTGTTTACCAGCAAATCAGACATGTCATTGCTTCTTCTGCAGGCACGCATCAACACAACTACAACCATGTGGGTCTCAGTAGTCCTACTAGAACTCCTAAAAATGGTAAGGATCACTCTTCTGCTCACTTCTCATCACATTCTTGGGATAAATAAAGTTTATCTGTCTACCATGATAACGACATCCATACTACGCTATATATGTCTTTTATATGTCTGCCATTTTTTTCTGAGATGTTCGGTATTTAACTGTCACCTGCATCCAAGCCTGACGGTTCAGTGAACTGACTGTGCATCTTCTACACTGCCACCAGCCAGAGGATGCAGTTCACATGGATTTGAGGTGGTTTTCACACTGGGCAGGTTTGCTGCGGGCCGAATCGGAGTAGGATTGTTCCCAGTTCATTCTAAAAGTGTCAATGTGATTTTAGACTCAATTGATTCTATCGGTGCATCTTAGCCTATTACAAACACACATGAAGAACACACCCATATCGACTCGAAAAAATTATATTTTTATTTTATTGAATTATTTTTTAAATAATTTTTCTGCTATTATGAGCAGCAAGCCACCTCACCTCTACTGTGTCCCACAACATTATCCTAACACTCATGGTAATCATGTGTAGTGGAAACTAATGATATCGCCATCAGCTAAAACAAATATTCAGGTTATTTTACATCCTGTACAAGTGTGAACCCAAGTTTGAGTTGTGCATCATGGCACAGTAACTGGGGTTCACTACTGCAGTGCACTTCCTGGTCCACATGACAGCTTTTACATTACCAATTTTTCATGTGAACCATGCTGTATTTTGGACTAAACTGCAAGAAGGAAAACCCTCTGAGTTATTCTTCACTAGCAGGCTTAGTCCACTCTGCTCAGGATGACTAGCACTCAAAATTTAAAGCGCTCAGCTCGGTCTTTCTGCCAGTTTGGCTCGGTCAACCAACAGCTAATTCACAGGGATTTGTGTCTTGGATGCTTCATGTAATAAACAGTAAATGGATTTCTAACAATATGTTTAACATATAGTGTATAATCATTAATACAGTGATGCTTTAAGATGTCTATTTAGCATTAATTAGCAGAAAGAGACATCATGAAGCATCAGCCAGCAAATTCTTTGCCATGTGACAGTCTTCTGTACAGATGACTGTACTCACGCTTTGCAGATTCTCAGTAACAGGCTGTGCTTTTCATGTTATTAACTTCAGACGAGGCTCCCAAGAGTTGCAACTGAAAAATGTTCACCTTATTGTTGAGAGATTGCTAGTTTGAATCAACAATGCCACACTTATCCAAGGCTGGGAGCCAAGAGAGCGAAATGACCCGTGTTTTCTCGGGGTGAGAGAAATGGCAGAACTGTTTCTACTTTATAAATTAGAGTAACAAAAGCCATTCACAGGCATTTATAAGCATATGTGTGTGGAAAAAAGGCAGAAAAATGTGAAAAGAAGTGGCGGCTGGCTTCACGTGTCTCGAATGAGGCACGTGGGTGGGAAGTGGCAAGAACAAATTGGATAATGGGGAAAAAACTGCAAGAGAAAGAATGAGAGGCTGATGAGTGGCTAGGAAGCTCCCTAGCATTAAACTACACAGTGATAAAAATTCTTTGATAAATCGAAATTGCTGTGGTGTAAGAGAAAATAATTCAATCTTTATAATTAGACGTACGTAACCTGTAGGTAAATTGCTGTGGTGTAAGAGAAAATAATTCGATCTTTGTAATTAGACATACATAACCTGTGGTAAATAGGGTTTTATTTATTAGAAATTTCATGCTGCATTGTTAAGAATAATGACTGCAATGCAAAGTTATGTTCCATAACTCAGAATACGTAATATGATAAACAGCCACAACTGAGTGCCTTATAACCCTCACAAAATAAATCAGCTTCAGAACGCTGTTAGTGAGTGTGCTAGTACATGTAAATGTAAAGTAAAGGCAACGCTTAAAGGTTTGAGTTAGAATATATATATATTTATATCAGCTAGATTTAAAGTTTGAGACGTGATTGAATGTACCACTGCTTTGCTTGTTTTCCTGAAACGCCTTTTACTTAGAGCCGGAATTTGCCTTCATAATCTCTTTCCATTCCACAAAACGAAGTAGAAAGCATCCAGCGTGGCCATTTCAGCACGAGCCAATTCACTGATGCCTGCCGCAGTGCACACACTACACATGATGCATACTTGATGCTTGAAGAATCAATTTGGGCAGATGAACAAGCCAACAGCCGAGCAAGGACGACAACTTAAAAAACAAACAAAAAAAAAAAACAAGCTGACACAGAGTATTCATACTCCATCGACGTTTTTCACTTAATGAACACACACTGATCAAAAGATGAAGGGAAAACTCGGGATGTGTGCTACGAACGCCTCGGATAAAGAGCTCTCGACTGGTGTCCTCAAAATGCGGAGACTAGAAATGCTCAAAGTAGCAAGCAGCAACTGCTCATCTTGTTAGTGAAAGGATTAAATCACTGCCTTTTGGTGAGCCGCTTTAATTCGACTGGGGAGGAAGCGGGTGGGGTGAGAAGATGGATAGCTCTCCCTAACAAGCTCCAAAGATTTTTTTTTTTTCCAGCAGATTGGTTGTTATAAGACAAAGACTGTTATTGCTCTTTCTCAGAGAGGTTAATTCTGTTTATGGCAGTGGAACTTTCCTCTCAATAACACTGCACTGCAGCCTTTCAGACACTTTTATTACTATTGCTGTTTCCTTTGGGATGTTATGATTTAATTAAGAAACACAAATACAATGTTAATAACTATGTTTAATACTGAAAAGAGGAAGAGGAGATATTTTTTTGTGGGTGTGTTTTGGCTACAGTGTAAGCATTCTTACATGTCTCAGATCGTATCAGCTGATAAAATACAAACGATCTCTTACCAACTCCACCACCCTTCTCCTTTTCTTCCACTGATCTTAAATAATCATTATGTTATCTATAAGAAATAAAACATGACGTCACATGGAAACTACTCAACAACAGGTTGGTGAAATTTTGACTAATGCCGAGTTGATTATTTTTAAATTAACATGCATCCTGAAGTATTTTACTCCTCTTACACCACCGCAATTTCCACTGATTACTTAGTATTTATTAGCGTTTTGGGTGTAGTGTAAGGTTTTATAGCATAGGGTAAGTTCCAATGGCTGGTAAGTACAACAAATCAAAAAATGAATCAAAGAAATGCAAAAAAACCCCACCAAAAACATGCAAAACCAAAACACCACTAACTCACAATGGAAAGAGAAAGTCATAACATGCTGCTTACACATGGCATATGACTGTCATAAGTAAAAAAAACAAACAAACAAACATAAAAACTAGCTTTATATATCATGTATATTTCTCTAGCCAATCAGCAATGAGCATTTGATACTCAAGGACCTCCCCCTTTTTTTGTTTTTGAGTTAATTCTGTTATGTTTTTTGAAATCGCTGTCATGTTTCTGAATTTGCTGTTCGGTTTGTTAATTAATTTTGCACCTACAAAGCCTTTTCCGTCTCGTGTCTTAAATAAAGATGAAGCCGTCTTGCCGTGCCATACCTAGGACTCACAAAGCCCACAGCATGTGTTGAACAGTGTAATATAGAGCGCATGGCGTTGTGTAAACACGATCTATCTCTCTCGCAGCACCCTCCCGCTCCCTGTTGCATCATTTTTGTCTCTGAGCCCACTCTGTGGCATTAGTCTCTGCCCTACTTTTAACCGGAGCATGATCCCTGCGTGTCCAAACCATGCCCAGGCTGGTGTGACGGGCACAAAGCCCAGGGAGATCAAGGAGCTGCAGAACCTCCTGCCTCCTGCGTGGCTTTTCCTCCTATCATATCACTAAGGAAACAAAGGTCCTCTGCTGACTAACAGGCTGGAGACGGGACACTATTTACCAGGGCTTGACTAAATCACTGTCTCACCATGGCTCATTAGCCGCTAAGTCATAGGCTCCAGTTCATCCACTGATTTCCCTGCAGTCCTTCTGCTGCCGCGTCGAACTCCCCCGAAGCAGAAAATAGATAGAATTGTTTATAGTTGTTACTTTGTTTTGACGCATCTTTTGGTCTGCTGTCTTGTCGTCCTCCAGAGAGCACGCGCATGAACAGCATCCTAACGTCGCAGACGGAGCCGTACGATCTGTCCTTCTCCCGCTCCTTCCAGAGCCTCTCGCACCTGCCTCCGTCCTACGAATCCGCTATGAAGGCTGACCTCAACAAGTACTCCTCGCTCAAAAGACTGAGTCAGAGCCGCTTTCTCATTCTACACTCTGTTGAGCTTGTTGTTTTATCAAGGCTGGGATCAATTTCCTTTCAATTCCTTTTCACTTCAGCCTATAGGCAGTTCACCGACCAGACGACCTGAAATTCATCTCGCAATTGGAATTTGCAGATTCTAGTCAATTAATTAATACTTAATTTCACTGTGTGAATTGAATTGATTTCTCTGAATTGCTGGAATTGACCCCAACCCTTGCATTTTACACTCTGCCCTGAAAGCACGTAATGGTCTTTTGGATTTGTATTCTATATCAAGAGTGCACAAACCTGCTCTTTCGAGATCAATTGCATTTAGCAAGCCTGATCCAGCTTATCGAGCTTGTCAGGAGCTAAACTTTGCAGGAGGATAATTCCCCAGGAGCAGGATTTACCACCTGGAAGAATACATCCATGGTTGGACCATTGTGCTTGTCAGACCACCTGAGCTTTATTAACCACCCCACATCCCCCCTTCCAGAAGCCCTCTTTAAAGCATGGCATTCAATACCAAAGCAAGTGATGAACATATTGCAGTTTGCCTCAATCGCTGTAGAGGACTTCCCAATGACCTCGCTGCTTCATTCTATTGATCTGATTGATTGCAGAATTTATGTTGTGTAATAGGATCTCCTTTCATAATGTCCCCTAAGTAAAGAGCAAATATATCAAATGGCTTGTGTAATTTAATATGGATTAGCCTAGGCCCCTTTGGATTTGAATCCAAGTGAACTATGGAAAATCTTTTTTCTTTTCTAACTTTAATAACAACACACATTAAATACAGTTCTGCATTCTGCTTTTAGTAATAAATAAAGAACTCTTCTCTCCTCTTAGAGTAAATTACTTTTTATATTACCAATTGTATTAGTTGATATTGCTTTAAAATGTATTTCTAAAAACCTCTATTGTCCTACAATAACTGACAACCTTGTAGCTAGAGAGAAGTCTGTCAGCTTGCTCCGTTATGCCTGAAGGCTAAGAACAACATGGGAGAATGAGTTATCCATAATAATTAATGATGAAATATGGAAAAATGTCTGGAGATTTGCCAAAGGCCATTCAGGTAAAATTGTAATTCACAGAAATTACACACACATATCTGCCTGTTGTAGAAATACATTCTCATCTTCTCACTCCTTTGTCTCAAATGTGTCGCATCTCCATCATCTGATTAGTAGACTTGTGAAAGATTGTGAGTTTGGGTAGTGTAATATAGCTTCTGCAGTGAAAATGTTCTTATAGAGAATTGCATACAGTCATGATGTCTAGGTGACAAACTGATAATCGATTGCGTTTGCTCAACAAACAACTTGTACTCAGTTTAACACTCAGACTTTTAATTTGCAATAAGCTTGATCGATTGCCCATGCAGCAAGTTTCTTACTTATTGTCTCGAAATCTACCACCACCTCAGGGAACTGCATTCTGAAGGAATCTGGAAATCTCTAACTTGGGTCTAGTACAGATATGGCATTTCCTTGATTTGAGATTTTAATTTCCTTGCTTTATTCTTCCCCAAAGTTAAGCAGTGTCTCAGCTCGAGTGTGTGAGGAGCTGTCTGTGGAAGTGTAACAGATCTCAAGGTCATCAGCTTCGTTCTTCATCTTGGAGGAGGACATAATTGAATTCCTTTGCTTTCCTAATCATTCAGTTACTGATACAGTAAATCACTCAGTAAATCTCTTATGTGCCTGAGCTCCAGTTTAGATAAGCATTAAGAGATTTTTTTTTTCTCTATATCAAGAATCCAAACTTGACTATAAATATAATTTAACATGTATGCAGCATTCCGTGTTTAACATTCTGGTATTTCTGATACTACCAAAAAAAAAGGATAGAATCATGTAGTAATCATAGTATAGTATATGCTTATTATGTTGCAGTTCTATGACTTTGTCTTTATACGACAGAAAGAAGATCCTCAATTAGCATCATGACATTTATACCTGTAACTGTAATTTTTTTTAATCCTTGAACGTTTTTTATTCGTTTTCATTAGCACCACATTTATCACATTGTACTGAGTACTAAAAGTGTACACAGTGTTTCAATATAGTCTACTAAAAGGCCAACTTTACTGTTACTAAATAAAGCTTATTCATTTAACTGCCATATTAGCTTCTTAAATAAGTGAATTTGGATTAGGAAAGTGCTTCGTCATAGTTTTAAATCCAAATGGACCATCATCAGGTCAACTGAGGAATCTGTATGAAGTAAACACAGCACTTTGAGAAGTGTAGGCTTAACAGAAGAGATGAATTCATGAATTATTGAAGACAAACTAATTTGGTAGATCCAAATGTCTTAAACAGCTGAGCTATTCTGACACCTGTATCTTTCATGTAAAGACAAAATCATACATAAAACCATTAATATTTCTCTGTGCTTATGAAGGCATTATGAAGACCCGAATAAGTACAGTGTTTTGTTTATTTATATTATTTTATAAGTAAGCTGTCCTGCTTAATCACTCAGCTACTTAGATGTTATTGTTTATTCCCTCCGAATATGGCTTTAAATTCAGACCATTAATTTAAATAGGTATGGTCTGACCACTACTTAACATAGACAGCTTGCAAACATAAGCAAGTCAGCGAGGTACATAAACTTCCGGGCATTAAGTTTAAAAAACAGTAAATACAGTGTTGGCTAAGAGAGATAGCATACATTTGAGAGCATATTTCTCAGTCAGAAGATTACAGTACATCTGTCTGCCATTGTTCATTCTTATCTGGAATAAGATTTATTAAGGGTGATTTTGTTGAGAAGGACTCATGATGTCACAAAATGTGGTCAGATTAAAGAAAAAGAATCAGGAGCAAGTCTATACACTCTTGACTACTAAACCTAGACAGTTTCCAGCACATGGCTAGTTATTCCAGTTAAACTGCATGGCTGCTATGCACGTTTTTTTTTGCTTGTGTTTACACTTATGACAATTTTTACTGAGTCTTACTCTGCTCATCCACAGCCGACAAAGATATGGATGACTACTACAGCCGGAAAAGGCACCTTCCTGATCTGGCAGCACGCGGCACTCTGCCGCTACACATGATCAAGATGAGCCAGGATTCTCAGAGCAGCCAGCAGGCTCAACAGCAGCAGCAGCAGTCGTCACGTCAGCGTCCTCGCCGTGTACAGAGAGCCATGTCTCAAGACCGTGTGCTGTCTCCAGAGCGTGGCTATGCTCAGGACTATGCCGTGTCTCCCTACCCCCCATCCCCATATGGCGAGCGCATCCTATCTGACGAGCAGCTGCTGTCGGCTGAGCGCCTACGCTCACACGAGCGCCTCATCTCCCAGGACCGGCTGCATTCGCAGGACCGGCGATACTCACAGGAGCGTGTCCACTCGCACGAGCGTCTGCACACTCATGAACGCATGCACTCGCAAGAGCGCCTCTACACCCAGGACAGGCTACGCTCGCAGGACCCGCTGCTCTCTCCCGATAAGACCATGCCATCCAAACGTGGCAGCTTTCATGGTGACAAGTCCATGTCCAGAGCAATATCGCATACGGACGTGTTTATGCCCACCACGCCTCTCTTGGACCGCTACAAGATGACCAAAATGCACTCGCATCCCAGTGCCTCAAACAACAGCGGCCCTGCTGCAGTGCACAACACGCTGACCAAGAGCCAAACCACCTCCAAGAGACAGGCGTTTGCCTCACGCCGCACTCAGACCGTGGAACAGCTGCAATATGTCCCGCAGGCGGCTCAGCAGCAGCATCACCACCACTACCGTACAGGCAGTAAGACCGAAGTGACTGTTTAACTCAATTTCAATTGGACCTCAGCCATCCGCCAGGAACTCACACACAGAAAGGTCTGACAACCAGTCCACGTATACACTATACTCTATCCCACATATACTCTGTACTCAGACAAGAGACCCTTCTGTGTGCATACCCATCATTTTTGTGTGTTTGTAGATCACTGATAAAAGATGGACTAGAATATTGTGCAGCTTGTCAGAAACTATCCATCCAGTTCTGCAGTACTTAAGGGCTTTGCAGGAAAAACAAATGTGCAGAGACTTTTAGCAGACCGACAGAAGGTGTAAATGAAAGCGCTAGTTTGGTGCGAATGTGTAATGGAATTATATAACTTTATAAATATATAAATACACATACTGTTTGTACTTAAAGTCCTAGTCATAGCTTTAGAAGTTCTTAAATTAAACTGATGTTAGCACTTCTATTGGTGCCTCTCTGAAACTGTTCCATTTCAACAACGAAGTGGTTTAGTGGGTTACAAAGCACAAATAATTAAAAACATTTTTTTTTTTTTTTTTTTACCGTTTGTTTTGTTAAGCTTTTTTGTTTGACTGGTTTGTGTTGCTCATTTGTTTGATTGACAATGGCAAGTTCCTTCGCGTAGATGATTGTAAATAAGCTATTTTAGCCGCAGTATTCGGAGAAGTCTGTTCTGGTTGGCATTTGTATAGTTTTATTTTAGAAAATCAACAATTACAGATATGACCCACTAGCCCAGTATTGGAACATCTTAAATGAATACAAATATTATATGTGTCATTGCAATTGTGTTTGTAGAATGAGAATTGGGTGAAACTACATGACCACTCTTGATATCTGGCTGTAGACTGTGCTCCAGTGAGTGACTGACAAGAAGAATATAATATGCTTGTTGTAGTTGCTTCAAATAAACCATCCTTATTTTTCTAAACATAATACTCACCTGGAGTTAATCTGTTGTGTGAATAAAATCTATTTCCAAATATTATTAAGAGTGTAGATATAGTAGATACTAGAAGGCAGAAGACAACTTTAAGTGATGGAAATTTGGGTTCTGTTCACATTACACATTACCCTTTTTTCCCAATTCGTATTTTTTGCTCAGAACAAATCTGTCTGTCTTGACAGCTCACGTTTTTAACTACAAGTATCACTTAAGAATGAGTAATAAGAATACACTTTTCACAGCACCACTAGGTATCAGTAGGTTTCTTCCCATTTTGCTTGAAACAGGCAAATCACTCATTTCCCCACTGTTATGTGTGTCCTCCAATAGATGTTCCTAACACTTGATGATAACAAAGACTGTTATTATATGTGTATACCCATGAGAGAAAAAAACAATATTGGACCCCCACTGGACACAAAATCCAAACTTACCATTCTTGTTCATGTTGTTGCATTTCCACAAATGTATCCAGACTCTTACTGATGTGGCCTAGGTCTGATAGAAAGCTTTTTAGATCCACACAATCCTGGAAATAAAATCAGATCTGTGTCACATTAAATCTGATTTGTATCACTTCAATTTTGTGATATGAATGTAGCCTTAAAGTCCATACAGAACTCTTGAAGGAGGAAAAAGGAATTCATAACTCAGGAATTCATTATTTACACATTTATATTGACATACAAATGATATACCAGTTAACTATCATGAGCTAGCCTGTCTTGATTGCTAAAAGAATGTTTCTAAATGTTTGTTAGCTTCAATGCTTATGCAAGTCCACTAATATTTTCATTTCAATTCAATTTTATTTGTATAGCGTTTTTAACAATGGACATTTTTTTCAAAGCAGCTTTACAGAATATAAGAAATATAGAACAAAAAGTTAAAATTTAACAAAAAGTTCAAGATATTTTACTTATATTAAAACGTATATATTACTTATATTATATATATTACTTATATTATATATATTACTTATATTAAAACGTATTTTATTTTGACCAGATTCCTCAGACAATGTCTTTCAGTTTTATAAGTATGCAGAACCTTCTCAATATTACAACTGACTCTTCATTTAACAACCAGTATTTGGTTTATGTAGTACAAATTTCTGCCAAGCAAATTCTGACAAATCATATTCATATTAAGTCTCATTGCAATGATGATAATGATGTGTTAACCACAATTAAATCCTCCTCCACTTCACTTTCTAAGTGATACAACCAGACATGTCACTTAACTATCAGACAGTGAAGTGTGATTAATATTTAAAGAAAAAGTGTTTATACCATCGCAAGTCCCAAATTGGCCATCTTTATGCCATGCTAATCAATGCAAATCAGTTCATTACTGACTCGAGCTGTCATAATCAGGAAATTGTATCTGATTATTAAATGTCATACAAACAATTATAATTCTAATTACACTTTATGGACAAAAGGTTGTGGATACCTGACCATTACACCCATACATGCTTTTGGAACATCCCGTTCTAGATTTTCTGTTATAATACCCTTCACTCTTCTGGGACGTCTTTCCACTACATTTACATAGCTGTGGAGATTTGCTCATTCAGCCACAGGAGAATTAGTGAGGTCGGGCACTGAGCAAGATTCTGCATTGATTTATCCCACATCAACCTTGGCAAACCATGTCTTCATGGACCTCCATGGCATTGTCATGTTGGAACAATGTTTAGAATTGCCATCTTAGTGTCATACATTGTGTGCTTCCAACATTGTGGCAGAAGGCCCTTTGGCTGTATAGTGTGTATGTGTCATAATTGTCAAATTTATGCCAATGCTATAAAGGGTTATAATATCAAATGATTATGGCTATCAAAAGCTTTACTATTAATATTTAAGTCACAGAACTTCTAGAACATGGATAAAAAGTATTAAAGTAGTTACTGCTCTTTTACGTTATGTTATTTAATCTAATAACTGCATTTGTCATATAAACAATGCAGTAAATACTGCAAAACAGATCAGCTTCATACTGATGACAACAAATAAATTTTGAAATAAATACAATAAAAGCAGTGGGAAGATTATTACAGTCATCTTGGTGACGATTTCCAAGATTGGTCCTTAGAAAGAATGATCTAATATTGCCTTAGGAAGCTGGTTGGTAATTAGTAGTGCTTTTTTAATCTACACTGGATTATTTGTATCTGCTTTCTTCAGAGGCCCGTGATCCTGTTCTTTCACTTTGACGTTCAACTGCTCATCCTTTTAGTTCTGCATCCTTATATTCTGGACCACCTGTCCAGTTTCCTACTGGACCACCTGTCCAGTTTCCTACTGAAGTAAATGAGCTCTCTCATTTGCTTGCCAGGTTCTAATAGTAAAGTCAAAGTTCACTTTGTGAACATGAACCCATGTTGGCAGCCTATAAAAGTTTGTGGTATTTGATGGAAGGATGATGTTGTTTGTTCTGCAAGGCCCTGAGAGATTCGAATGATAGACATAAAAATGTCCAGAGTTTAGGATGTTTTAGGATTGGAGCACCTTTGACAAGCACTTACAGTTTACACATTTAAGTCTAGAGCTTAGAAAAATATTAGCCAATCTAGTGTCCACTGAGGACACTAAAACGCTATATAGAAGTGACCGGCAGCAGTCATGAGCTCTTTGAAGACAGGTTAAATCTTTAGGCAACACTGATTACTTGAATACAAGAAGCATTTTCTACCTTTAAATGACACATTTGACACATACTTTGGCTACACCCTGGGCTGTAATAATAGAAATATCATGGATATTTGTTGCAGCATGGAGCTCCCTATTTACCTTGACTGGATTTTACAGACTGAATGATGCTTTGTTGCAACCTGTAGTGAATGATTCTCATTCTCACTAGAGTACAAAATGTTATAAACCATTGTGCCCTTCTGAAACTGCTGTAGTGATCTGGAATATAATAAATAGAACAGATGGTTACATACAGTATGTAGCTATGCTTCTATGACTGAGTGAAAGAACATCTGGCTACCTGGATCATTCAGGTGCAAATGACACAAGCATGATGTACTAGGCATCTGTTGCACACTACCCATGTGGGGTCTGGGTTTGAGTCACAAAACAATGACCTCACTAGCTATAAAGGAAAATTCCATGATGGCCCTAGACATTGAGCTACAATTATATATATATATTATTATATGTAGAATAAAACATCACTTGGGCAACTGTGGCTAAAAAAATTGTATTCTATGTTAGTGCTATGTTGCAAGTCAGTGAGTTCTCCAACCAAACCATTCCAATCTACCACCAATATCCAACAGAATATATTATCTGCTGAACCACAATTTTTTTTTTTTTTTACATTAGAATTAATACCTGCTCCTTGCATACCAAATAGCGCAAAGCCTTCTTTAAATTCATCGAACACCAAGAAAGCAAATGCAGTTCTCACACCACACAAAAGCTCAGATATTTGCAGTACTGCTCTCCACACATTCAGGTGTAATGGCAAACATTACATTTCAGGCCCCTGATCTTTCCCATCAGCATGCAGATGAAAATATGACACTTAAATGAAACTGAGATTGTAAAGCAGGCTGACAAAAGATGTGCTCCTGAAGCAGGGTTCAAGGGTCATATTCGAGCTCTGACACTGTGCAAATGGCTGCAGGCCAAGACAAAACCTCTATAAAATAATAAAAAGCTTTCACTAGCTCTGCCTTTGAAAGCAATGTCTTGTTCAGTTAAAGTACATCCTCTTTGCATTTGAATTTTTTATTTAGTATACAGGACTTAGAAGTGCCATGAGAACATTTGTGAAAATGTAACTTTTAAATGTAAATGTACTTCTATTTAGCAAAGCTTTTAGAAAGGAAAAAAAATATGTCTCGTGAAAATTCACATCTTGTTTTACCAATTTTTAGAGACCATAAATTATTTTTGTGCCAGCAAAAAGTCTACAATATTTACTGACAAAGCTCAGAGTGTCCCGACTATGGATATATTCAAACACTCGAAATGAGTAAACATACATTAATGTGGACTTCTGTAAATATTTAAAGATATTTACAATATCAAAAATACCCTCCTGGTGGTCCAGCGACAGGATCCCGCACTCTCAGTGTTGCGGCCTAGGTTTGATTCCCGGGCATGGAGCTAACCCAGCCACTGAAGAGTTAACTCTCAGTCCCAAGCCTGGATTAAGTGGGAGAGTTGTGTCAGGATGGGGGATCCTGTGTAAAACCTGTGCCAAATCGAAAAATGCAGACCAAATGATCCACTGTGGTGACCCCCAACAGGGAGCAGCTGAAAGAACAACATTTACAATATCAAAACTATAAAAAATATTGTAATTCCAAATTGAACAATGTGGAATAAAGGGTACTAGACACAAAGTGTCACAAATGCTATAGAAAAGTCTATACAAGTTAACCTATAAATGTCCTGAATAATACAAGACATGAATAACATATTCAAAATTCATTGTTGTAAAATCAGCATATTAAAAAGCATCACATTCGAATACAATTTCACTTAGCAAAGTCTACTCTATATCCACTCTGTAGGTCTTGTGAGAAAACACAGTACACCATAAGAGAGTGGACATTCCAGTGCTTGAGCTAGACAAGCTGACAGTAACAAGACATTAACAAGTAGGGCTACTCACTCAGCCTTCTGACTTGTTGTTTCACTAAAAATAATGATGTTAGTTTCAGGATATAATGTCACTGTACAAAACAGAGATGTATCCAGGGAGCAGATGTAACAGGGTGGAAATTAACCTGAGGGATATAACAAAAAGTGCTTGTTATCATTGTTCATATCAATGCAAATATAAGACCATGTCTAAAGACTCAATCTAAATAAAAAATGTCTAACAATTGAAATATTAGGGGGGCACGGTGGTTAGTACGTTTGCCTCACACTGCCAGGGTTGAGGGTTCGATTCCTGCCTCCGCCGTGTGTGTGTGTGGAGTTTGCATGTTCTCCCCATGCCTTGGGGGTTTCCTCTGGGTACTCCGGTCCAAAGACATGCATTGTAGGTTGATTGGTGTCTCTAAATTGTCCGTAGTGTGTGAATGAGAGTTTGTGTGTGCCCTGCGATGGATTGGCACTCCATCCAGGGTGTATCCTGCCTTGATGCCTGAGATAAAACTTTTATGTCTGATTTTTATCTCTGTTTCCCAGAGGCCAAAAAAAATGAATTTGTGCCTGTTTTTTTGTGTCCATGTTCAGCATTAAATGTCATGACACACAGTGGTGGTTAATGACTCTTATGAAAGTAGACACTCAGGGCTTTCAGAATTTTTAGTTTTACATGCATTTCTGTTGTTACCTAGCCTACTAGGGGCAATATATTGATAGAAAAGTTCCATAAAAACAAAAAACCTTTAAAGTAAACAGTGATCTCAAACCTGTTTCTGTTCTCTGAGATGCCCCAAGTGATTGTTTGTAAGCCTCTAAAATTTGAAACTGTTATCTTCAATCACTAAACTTCTGTGTAAAGTTATCCTAACAGAGGTTAAAAGATCTCACTCTGAAAGCCAACAGTGTCCTGATTAATTTTATATCAGACTTATTTTATCAGGCGATGTCAGATAAGACAATTTCCATGGCTACAAGGGCAAATGAATCAAATAAGTGTAAATGTATATGCACTTTAGCTAAATTCCTCCACGTTTTAATATGCAAAATATGTTCAGCCATTTGCTATAGAATATTATACTGTGAATAATTTTTATTTAAAAGGTGCAGTGAATTGTTTAAATTGTTAGCTGTTAACTAGTCATCAGGTAAATAACAAAGATGGAAAAACTGGACAGCAATAGCACACAGTAATTCAAGAAAGCAATTCAACATGGGACTATAAATGTAACTGCTGGTCTTCTGAGGCAGCACACAGAACTGGATGAAATAAAAAAAATGGAGTAAAGAATAATATTGGTGCAGAAATTGAGAACTGTAGTTTTAACATGATGGGCCATTTCAATTTTAACTGTCTGACTTAATCTAATTAGGAGTGGCCATTTTTACACTGCTGTACTCTAAAGTGTTCCTTCAAGCACTCATATCCAATTATAATGTACCTGATATCACGTAATAACACTTTAGGACATGTTAGCATTGGAAGCTGAAAATCTATACATTATATAAGCGTTCTAGTTCGAGTACTGATATGCTGAAGTACAGCCATAATTACATGTAGTGTGCTCTCACTGGCTTTTTGCATTAGCCATTTCTCAACACTGACCTGTAACCTAGCAACTACCATTTCCCTCAGAAAATGATTAAAGCCACCTTCTTTCTCATTCTAAGCCACAAGCCTTGGTACCTTTCTCTATGAAGACTGACACTCCACCAGTGTATGTTCCCTGCAGCGCAAACATGCCCCATGCTATATGAAAAATTAATTGTCAGTCTGTATGTGGCCTTTTAAAAAACTTGAATGGCAGTCACGGTGCATAAAATAAATGGCACTATAATAAGTGATTAAAGAGTGTAAGTAAAACGTGGATTTCTTCAGAAATGTTTAGTATACTGTTTAGAGTTGTGTGATAGACAGAATCATAAAGAAAAAGTGTGATTTACATAAAATATGTTGAATATCTTTTGCAATAAGAGCAATGATGAATCTGTCTCTCTTCCTTAATTGAAGCTGCTTTCAAAAAATTTTCTTTATTAATTTTGATGGATGTATTTAATTGCACACATACTATTAAAAAAAAGTCTATTACTGTTTCAATCCTGAACTTGGGTTATTCCCTATGTGCAATTTCCATGGGGTTTTCCTCTGGGTTTTCTGAGTTCCTTACCACCTCCCAAACAATATTAGAGGCACAATATATGCAATATATATATAACATTTGTGGATCATCACCCTCACATTTTTCATTCATTCATTGTCTACCGCTTATCTGATCTATACTCGGGTCACGGGGAGCCTGTGCCTATCTCAGGCATCATGGCAGGATACACCCTGGACAGCATGCCAACCCATCGCAGGGCACGCACACACTCTCGTCCACTCATGCAATCACACACTACGAACAATTTAGAGATGCCAATCAACCTACAATGCATGTCTTTGGACTGGGGGAGGAAACCGGAGTACCCGGAGAAAACCCCCGAGGGGCCCCACACACACACACACACACACACACACACACACACACACACACACACACACACACACACACACACAGCGGAGGCGGGAATCGAACCCCCAACCCTGGAGATGTGAGGCAAACGTGCTAACCATCAAGCCACCGTGCCCCCGACATTTGCATTTTAATTTGCTGTTTTAATAAGCTCCACTTTTCTGGGAAGGCTTTCCATTAGATTTTGGAGCATAGCTATGGAGATTTGCCCATGTAGCCATAAGAGCATTAATGAGATCAGGTCCTGATGTTGGAATGAGGAAGTCTGGGGTTCAGTTGGTATTCTAGATCATCCCAAAGGTGTTGAGTGAGGTCAGGGCTCTATGCAGGACACTCTCTAACCCTTCAAACCGTGTCTTCATGGAGCTTGCTTTGTGCACAGGGACACTGGTTTAAGCTTCTTATTTCCGCTTAATGCTACAGGATACAACATTCTATACAATCGTCTGCTTCCAACTTTGTGGCAACAGTTTGGCAAAGAACCACAAACAGGTACGCTTGTCAGGTGCCCACAAACTTTTGGTCATATACAGACTCTAAATAGCCCCTAGGTGTGAATAAATATTCTACTGTGTGTGCATGGACTGGTGTCTTCATCAGGATGAATTTTCCAACTTTGTACACAGTGCTCCTTGAGATGACCAGGATGGAGTGGTTATTGAAGGTGCACGAATGATTGTGCTAGTTTAGCTCTAAAATGCCAGCTCGGTCCTGGAGGAAGCGTAAAGCATTTCTTCAAGTTACAGAAAAAATTAGAGCAGGGACTGTGATGACAGATAGGCTTTCATTTCTGCTCTACTGTATTCACCTCAAAGCCTCTCTCTGATTATACCAGCTCCCCGATATCATCTTCCTTATATCATCTTTTTATGGCGTCATGCTGTAAATTATGAGAAGTCTCCTAATTAACAGCAAAGCTTTGGGTCAAGGTTGGCTGTAGAATAACTCGCTGAACACATTTACATCCGAAATTTATGGATTAACAAATGAATAATGTCAGTTAAAATTTATAGTGCAGCAGGTGATAATTTTATATTTTACTGCGCAAATGACAGGCGTTCAAAAGCAAAGTGATTACTGTTAGTTCACAGATGTTGAGATAAAATAAAGCTTGTGATGTCTTACTTTGTAGATCTCACTGATGTTTTATTATATTTATAGCATTAATTAGGATATTTGTTTAGCATAAGACGTCATAATGTCATAGTTCTATCCAAGTGTCAAATTCTGAAATAAAAACATGCTGAATTGATATCAGATGTTCAAAACATGCTGCATTAATATCAGTTGTTTTTATAGGAATATATTCACTACAGAAAGTACAGAAAAGTCCATTAGAAGGTTTCAGTTAATGCCCATTCATCTGCTAACATGTTTACTACATAATTCAATTTTACTTGTACTGTCTAGAGCTTTTAACACAGAAATGTACAATGGATAAATTTCTCCCTAATGAGCAAACCAGAGGCACTGACCTCAAAGGAAAACTCCCTGAGACGACATGAGAAAGAAACCAGTCTCAGAAGGGAACTCATCCTGAGTTTGTTGACATCAGATTATAAATCATTTCCTTTTTATAACTGTTTACTATATAGTCAAAAAGTGCAAATTGTTTTAATAGGGGCTTATAAGCAACCGAAGTATAAGCAACATTTCACATTCTAAGTTTATATTGAATCTAACTGGAGTTATTAACTGTTCAATCTGCTCTTTGCAACTGCAGTGCTAGGGCTAGAGCAAGGAAGAACATCCTCAGTGGTCCTCATGGTGTGTATATGCAACCATCCATAGTAACCTCATGGTGATCTTTAGGCTGTGAACGTGGGGTCATCCTTAGCAACAGCAAGTGAATAAAAAACTAGAGAATAATATTATATGTATGCATGTGTGACTTTATAGACTAGAAACTCCTCTATTGCAAACGAATAGAATATTCTGAGAGGAAATGAGAAATGTATTCTTTCTTTCCGACATGAAAATTCCTGCATCTATAGCATTACACAACAATGTGCAACAATAACAGACCCTCTCTCTCTCTCTCCCCTAGGTTCTTAATGCTGTATAATCTGCATTCATTATTTGATTAATTGTTTTAATCAATGCACCATACATTTAATCATGGACAGATGCCAGCATGCCAGTGGAACATCAGTTGTGGAGGAGTTTTGGTGGCAAAGCATGAGCTTCAATGCACTTTTGCATATTGCTAGATGCTTATTAAAACTTTTTGGGATTCAGTAATTTATTAAATATACCCGCCTAGTGTAGAAAAAATCAATGTAGTACAATTTAATAAGCAAACAGGATTACATTACGGGATTGTTAGATATTTTTTTAAATAATGGTTTATCTAAGAGAGTTGAAATGATAAAAGGAAATCCTCTTCTTTAGCAGATATTAGTAGATTTACTGTAGCTATACAGCAAGTGCATAAACACACCTACACACATCTTTGTCTCAGACGTGACCACGATGAGAAGGTTCTCTTGTGCATAATGATTAAGGCAGTTAATTAATTCTGCTTCTACATTTAAACTTAAATCTAAAAAGCATCTTTGGGATATTTTTTAGTAGTGAACTAAACTTCTCGTCATGGGATTTCGAAGATACAGAAGAAGAAATTCTTTATGTTATCTAAAACTACTCTTGCTAGATCATTATAATTGGATTCCAGCTATATTTATTGCATTTCCTGTATTCCCATTCCGCATGGCTCTGTATCATACCTCAGTGTCTGAATGTGCAGTTAGGTTTTCTCAATAACAGATATAAAGTTCCCTCGAGGCCCATCGCTGTGCGAGACGATTCACAGAAAAATACTGTGCAAGGATTGCAATATCTTCAGGGGAGCATTTTCTAGTGTAGTTCCACCCCCCCCATTCTCAGGACATGGTCAGATCTGAAGCAGAAGCTCCGTCTGAATGTGAAGCTAAGCTTTTCATGGACAAAGGTTAGAGGGACTGTTATGGTTTTAGCTCAGTGGGATATCTGATATTGAGAGTCCAAGCAATAGGACTCAGAGGATAAAGACTCCTGAAGAGAGAACAGAAAAATGACTTCAATATGAAAAGGGGGTTCTGTGAACAGAACAGAATGAGGTGTGTGAAGCTGTTCTAGCATGATTTTCAGTAAAGGAGAAAAACGCAGCAGGGAATGCTGTTAAAGGAAAAGCAAAAGGATGGGATGATGCAATGAGTCCCAATCTTACCACTCTGAAGTTGATTATCTTCCTATAACAGCATGTCCTGAAAGGTTTTCCTTTCATAACACAGCAATTTACCAACACTAACACTCTGTAGTTAATAAACATTTACATAACATTATCCTTTTATACAGTAGACACTTTACTGATGTGGAACAGCCTCATAACGATTTCCTGTTGTCACTTACATTATATATCACTTACATTATTCCTTCACCAGCCTCTCTTTTGTGTATGACAAAACAATGCAACTTCACTGTTTCCTCTGAAAATCATGAAGATTTTCCTGCTTCTACAGAACGTTTTTCTTTTCAGAGGCTTTTTTTTAAACCTCTGATGCTTAGAAAGTGCTGTCACTGAAGACTCCTTCCTAAAATGATAAATAAACATCTCATCGTAGACACACTTTTCAAAAAATCGGCATTTTCAAAAATATATGTGGCATGTTTGCTATAAAAGTCTCAACAACTGAATGAGTTGTTACCATAGAAGAAGAAGTTGCTTTCGGCTGCTCCCTGTTCGGGGTCGCCACAGCGGACCAACTGGTCCGCACAACAACTTGGCAAATGTTTTACGCCGGATGCCCTTCCTGACACGATCCTCCTATTTTTCCGGGCTTGGAACCGGCACTGCATCCAGTGGCTGGGGTTGAGGCATTGGCTGGGAATCGAACCCAGGCCTTCCGCATGGTAGGCGAGAAATCTACCACTGAGCCACCAATGCCCCAGTTGTTACCAACTAACGCTAAACGCACACAGTTGAAACGCTAATATATTATAACATATTAATAGAAATCACGCAGCTTCTGTTATAGAACATTAATAAACATTTTTGAGCCAATAAGAATTGAGCACTTGAGGCTGCAATGGTACAAAACTGATATTTAATAAACAGAAGATAGTCATAAAATCACAGTTTCTAAAGTATTTGGCACAGAGCTACAGCAAAGCACTTCTGTAATGTCTCCAGTCCCTTCAACTCTTAAAAAACATTAACATTCTACAAAAGTCACCAGATAATAAGATCTGGTAAAAGTGCATTAATGCAATTGATTATAGTTATTGCTAAGATTAGCTACACTACAAGCTCTATATCTGCAGAAGCAGTGCCACGCCTGCCAAGGTCCATTTGGATGGATTCTCTTTGGTTTTCAGGTTAAATGTCCACACATAAGTAGGTCCTCTCTGTTTGGTCTTGTACACGGGACACTGGTAGACGTTCCTCGTCTCTTGCTTGTCTACGGGGACAGCCTTGATGAAGATAACCGGCATGGCCGGGGTGAGTTCTTTCAGACGGGCGTCAACGATCACACCAGCCTACAAGACATGACACACAGAAAACTTTCTGCTGTGAAAAGTTTTATCGTATGATATCAGGCAATGTCCTGCAGTGGAAATAGTTCCAAATAAAATTGCTGAGTCATCTGACTTTGCAAATCTATTAAAGTGAAATGAATTTCTGACAAGTCCCTTAAAAGTGCGTCCAATTAATCATGGTAAAGAGCTTTTTTTCCTTATTTCGGAAAAATTTCAGCATTAATCCCAGGGTCCCTTTGAACAAGTGAAAGTTAATGCATTTGAAATTGAAATGGTTTTGCGGTTCGCATTGCGCTGTACAGACATAGTGAAAAGGGAATGGTTTATTATTTTCTGATGCAATAATCTCACAGATCATGAATATCAGGTCAATGCTGGACGCCGTTCATTATTAAAAAAGACACAGTGTTGAGAGTGAGGCGCAGTTCATGATCTCCGCTGTTTATTATCGCTCGGTTCGCATTGCAAACCAATTACAACATCTTTCTGCGTGAATTCAAGGCTTTTTTGAATTTTGAGATGTTATTTTTTCCTCGAAGATAGTCACATAAATCACATATCTTCACATTCCTGAGACATGCGTGGTTGGTTGCTTTGTGCTAAATCACCTCTGCACTGAAAGTTGCCTTTTTACCTGATGGCCCACTCATAGCTATTAAAACCACAGATCAAATAGAGAAGATAGAGTTATGAAATAACTGAAGAAACACCACGCATGAAGCTCCACCCACTTCCTAGGTAACTTTCTTTCTTTAAATTGCCAGCTCTCTCTTTTTCTCACCCACTGCCTGTCCGTCTCTGCCATAGTGTTCACCGACTCCTACTTGAGACTCTTCAGTGAGGACCTGGCTGTCTAGTTCTGCAAAAAAAAAGCAAATCTCCACGAAGGTTTGTTCTGCACTTTCAGAATATCGAACATCTAAACCAGTACAGGTAAGCAACTTAAAAAACAATGTCATTTTAATCTTCTAGAAAATTCTGTCATGCAAAATTCTAACCTTATGCCCAAACTTTGAATTGTTTCAGTCATGTTGTTTCAGAGGCATCTGTGCTTATTTATGCTTTTACAGCTGGAGAGCTGCAGAGTGGGTTTTCCCTCGGGGCACGGAGGCAAACCTGGCTCTCTGTCTAAGTCGATTTAAGGTATAGGGAAAAACAGCAGAGCTGGGGTACCAATTAAAATGAATCCATGCACAGTTTTCACATGCTGTAATTAAAACCTGCCTTTAGAGACCTGGAAAAGCAGCACACATTTACACACTCCTGTAAAGGCCCCAGTGCAAGCTGTTGTGCAGTCATCTAATGCATGAACCCTAAAGCTGTGACCACACAAATATCTTATTAACCTGCAAATATCATATTCATTGTTATTTGATTATTTTTAGAAGCTAATTTAGCTACTGCATCCAAATCAACTGGTTGATTAGTTTTACAATACCATTTAATATCCAGCTGGTGTCATTAACGGACTCTGTTGGAGCGAAACTCCGTTTCAAATTAGTGGATGGAGAAACTTGGAGAACATTAGATATATGCATGGCTCTCAAGGGATGTGTGTGTGTGTGTGAGTTGCGTGTGTGTGTGTGCACGTATTGCTGAATGTGTCTTCCAGCCCTTGGCAGATGTTGCCCTTTTTTGCAGATCAAAAATCTCCCACTCATAGTCTAATCTTACCAGGATGGTAAATTTTTTTTGAAGTAAATGCTTTACTTTTGATTTAAACATAGTTTAGCGATGCCCCTGTGGCATACTAATGACCTTGGTTCAGTGCATTTAACTCACACCTAAAAAAATAATTTTCACTGAAATCTATTTTTTCTCAGAGAAAACTCAATTAAAATCAGAATAAACACCCACACCACAGCCTTCTACTTGCATGTGCTGATCTCTGGCTTACAACATGACTGTGTGCAATGTAGGTCATTTTAAGTCTGTCTACACACACCAGCCACTTTATTAGCAATACTTTATTTGTTCCCTTTTTCATTCATGCAATTATCCAATCTGCTAATCATGTAGAAGCAGTATAATGCATAAAATCATGCAGATACAGGTCAAGAGCTTTATCCAAATCAAACAGAATAGGGGAAAAAATGTGATCTCAGTGACTTGGTTGTTTGTGCAAGACAGATTGGTTTGAGTATTTCAGAAACTGCTTATCTTCCGGGATTTTCACACACAACAGTCTCTATACACAAAATGGTACAAAAACATCCAATGAGCAGTGGTTCTGTGCTTTCTGTCTACTCGGATCCCTGTTCTAGGCTGACAGGAGTGGAACACAGTGTGGTCTTCTGCAGGCCATTTGCTTCAAGGTTCGACATGTTGTGTTTTCTGAGGTGCTTTTCTGCTTACCGTGGTTGTAAAGTGTGGCTGTTTGAGTTACTGAAGCCTTCTTGTCAGCTTGAACCAGTCTGGTCATTCTGCTCTGACCTCTCCCATTAACACAGAATTTCTCTTCACACAACTGCCACTCACTGGATGTTTCTTGTGACATCTGACTCTAGAGACTGTTGTGTGTGAAAATCCCAGGAGATCAGCTGTTTCTGAAATACTCAAACCGGCCCATGCCACAGTAAAACTCACAGAGATCCCATTTTTCGCTATTCTGATGTTTGATGTGAATATTAACTGAATCTCTTGTTTCTGTGTGGCTGTATGTGTTGTGCTGCTGCCATATGCTTAGTTGAGCAGATAATTGCACAAATGAGCAGAATAGGTGTTCCTAAGAATGTAGTCAGTTAATGTATAGGATAGAGAATATAGAGAAGAGTAACTGTCACATGTAATTGTCCACTGTTTAGTGTAGAGACACGAGAATGTGTTGTTTTTTAATGGCTAATAATAGTCAGATTAATATCAGCATTTTGAAGAAATGGAAGGACAGGCACGTCTGAATTTTACCAAGTCACCCTAACATGAACATGAACATGATCCTGAACAATTTTGAAGCCCCAGGACCAACAACCAACATCTTGGCATTTATGATGTCACGCACTGAGTTTGAACCAATGGCCATAATTTATGTCACCATTTTGGATCTATGTGAGCTAACCCAATCTAGTTTCTGCAACAATTATCTCCAAATCTCCTCCAAAAAGTCATTTTCTTTTAACTGTAATGCATTTCTAAGCTAACACAAACCTGTGTATCCCATCGTGCTCCCTCCATGAAGAGGCCATGAACATACGCTCCCTCACGTGGCGGAGAGCTGAACTCTTCACGGCTCTTCTTGGTGACATCACACTGCAGGCTCATCTTGTCAAGTGGCCACTCGTTGCGGCGCGCCGTGGACTGCATGATAGCTGTAAGGAAGCTCTGAGGGTTGAAGAAGCCTGCGAGCCAAACGGCAGAGGGCAGGTTGAAGTCTGAAGTCCAGCTCTCCAGCTCACGGATTCGGCACAGCAGATCAGTGAACCAGAGCGTCAGGCCACACGTGGAGGCATACGCACGTTTACTCCAAGAGTCTGGAACCTGCTCCAGGTAGATGGCATTCTGGAGGTTCTCCATGTCGCTTGTCATCGTGAGCTCGCCCTGAGAGAGAAAGACGCTCATGAATAATTCCCATATTTTATCAGTATTGATCCAATGAAGTCAAAGATATTTCTAGAATCTGGCTAGTGTACTAGATGCTATGTGAGTTTTTCTTGGAGATAGCGACAAGCATAATAATGCACATTGTAGCACTTTAACTGTTTTATTCCTGATGGGAATTAAATCCTAAAAGTCAATCTCTACTAAATCAGATTACACTTTGGCAAGATTCAAATGGCCCACACTTCTCCTTAATCAAGAGTGTAACGACATTCAGTGATATAATGCACTTAAAATAGCTTTCGAATGAGCAGTGCAATCGATTTGTGGCACCCCAGTACTTAAATTTCATTTATCCTGAATGACCTGTAATGGAGCACTCAGAGCACATTTCAAATGTCACGGTATCAGATTGGCCGAGAGACCAAAGAGACAACTACGTCCTAATAGCACACACGCTAGGAAAATCAATATTCATACACTGTAGTTCATGGCAGTGTGTGAACATGAGGTGTGTACATCAGCGCTGTACAATACCTTCAGGCCAAGATTTAGCTCCTTTAGTGAGCGTTTGATCTCCTGTGTCAGGATGTTCATACGTTCACACTCTTGCAGGGCCACTACCACATACGGGCTCCTCTCTTCCACCTTCCCCATCAGCTCCGTCATGTTAAACTCTTCAGGAAGCTTCTCAAGGATCTCATCCAGGACGGTTTTTACCTTTAAAATGGAAAGTGAGGAAGTGAAGCACAATTCGGATGTATGTGTTAAATTCTCTATTGTAGCATTTCTGAATTCACTGGAATAGTTCGTCTGTTCTTAACTGTCCAATAAACATCACAATTACACGAACTCCACAGAGGAAGTGGATAACATAATCAATATCTTGTCAAAAAAAAGACCTATTTGTCTCTGTCACTTGCGTGACCTGTTTAATGCAAAATGGTGATTGCTTACAAATCCCAATCTCTTAACTTAAAAAGGTCAGCTGTCATAATGCATCCAGACACACTTCCACAGCACCCATATCTAATCTCTTAAATGTCACAGCTAACAGAACCGAGCCTATTTCTTGGGAATTAGCTCTACTTAACCTCTTCAGACTCAAGTGTGGATCCTGTCTTTGGAATAAAATGGGTATCAAAATGACAGAGTAATGAAGCTGACCCTTTTAAGTGTAGATGACCCTAGTCAGAGACAATATAGTGAAAAGGATCACATCTCTTTTATCAACTGATGACAGTAATGGGGATAAATAGAGGCCATGGAGTACAGTGATGAGAAGCTAATAATGGCTCTAGATGGCAATAGGCATATCCATGAGGAGGAAATGAGGAAAAGTTTGGTTTCTCTGCATTTTTTTGTTGGAAATCTGAAAGAAACATTTTGATGTCTGAGACCTTCTCGTCTCGTGACGTGCCGCTGCCTTCCCCAGAGCCTCCATCTCTGGGTTGCATCTCAAGAACAGTACGGAAAAGTTTCTCTGACGTCTGAGTTAAGAAACCGATCTCAGCGTTGGGGTGAAGGCCGTACAGATATGGTGACTCTGCGGGCAGTGCTTCATCGATGTACTGAGAAAAAAACAACAAGAGAACAGAATAGCAAAGCATTTATTTGGCATGTTTCAGGAATCAGGGATTATAAGGGATGATGAAGCAAGATTGTTATCCCAAATATAGACAATTTCACTGTTATGAAGGTACTACAGAAAGACACTTCAAACAGAAAGTCAGCACACAGACAACGGCTTAAGCAAATGAACACTTCGCCAGTAGCCTGAGGCTTTAAGTGAATGTGGACTTCACAGTGAAATTTCTGATAGAGTGGTTTGGATGGAAGCAGAAAAAGAGAGAGTGAGACAGTTCCACACTCCACCAGCGTTTCCACCTTTACAAATCCCTTGCCACTTTTGTAACACTTTTATCCAGCAGGCATATATGCACTGTTATGCCAATGCTTGCAATCCAAGGGCTGTTTTCAGAGTTGAGTTAAGCATTTCAAGTGAGCATTTAATACCAAGTCCAGCATTACTAATTGTCAGTTTCCTGAAATGTATGTATTGTGCACTATTATTAAATCAGCAATTTAAGTTCACAATTGTTTTTTTTAAGAGACAACATCTTAGTCGCTTATCTAAATCTCATGTGCCATTCCTTACTTTATCCATGAATTAAGTAAAATAATGTAGGCTATAATCAGAGCAGATGAGGGTTTGGTCAGCTTATCCTTCCTGGTTCTTTTTTTTTTTTTTTACCAAATAAATTTGTTAAATCAACAATTTAGATTTAGCTTCTCATTAAGTTGTGTGCCAATATGAAAGAATAATATAACAGCAGGACATGCTGGATCAAGTGCTATTCTGCTGATCAGTGAGGGTAGAAGCCATTCTGTTAAATTAAACCAAATTTGCAGTAAATAATATGATAATTACAGCTAGGATTATTCATACACTGGCAAAATACTAGACTCTTATAATATGTTTATTGTATTCAATTTTGGATATCTTTTCATTGATATATATAATCATATTATATATCAATATATCAATTATTATATAAAAAGAAGTTGCTTTCGGCTGCTCCCTGTTCGGGGTCGCGCAACGACTTGTCACAGGTTTTGCGCCGGATGCCCATCCTGACGCGACCCTCCCATTTTTTTTCCGGGCTTGGGAGCGGCACTGTATCCAGTGGCTGGGGTTTGGGCACTGGCTGGGAATTGAACCCGGGCCTTCCAGCATTATTATATAAAAAATCATTTTTAAATATTCTATTGTTTTTATGTTATATAGTATTATATAAAGAATAATAACAGAACAGAAAAAAATCAGTCAGCATTTTCTATCCCAGATATATTACTGAGTTTAATAGCCAGTGTGCGGTTGTTTAAAATGGTCATCTAGACACTTTAAAAAAAAAAAATTGCTTGGATTACTTCTATTTAAGAATAACAACTGCAAACGTATAATCTACAAACAATGTTGTTCTTTTGTCTGCTCCAGGTTTGGGGTCGCCACAGTGGATCATTTAGTCCGCATGTTATGATTCGGCACAGGTTTTACACCAGATGCCCTTCCTGATGCAACCCTCCCATTTAATCCAGGCTTGAGACCGGCCTGGGACCGGGAGTCGAACCCAGGCCATGGCAGAGTGAGCTCGGGATCCTGCCACTGGACCACCAGGAGGCTCCATGATCTCCACAAAAATACCTTTGGATATTCTTAAGCAGCTGTATAGCCCGACTACTGAATACCCAGAACTTTGCCAGTGTAAATATTAAAGCAACTTGGGCACTTAAATTGCCATAAATAAGATGTATTTAGACTGAAAATAAAATTTCACAGGAACAGAGCACGACGGGTGGCCTGAGAGAAATACTGATAATTAAATAACACTTCAAACATAGTAGTAACAAAAGCCTGAAGAAGTCTGCAGAAGAGGACTGTGGAATAATTAGTCTGTAACGATTATTAGCTGGATAAAAACAAAACTCTAACCTTGATTGCAAAAATCATATCCATCAAGAGTGATGTGCACAAAGGAAGAAGAGCTGCTGCTGACAAAAAAGTTATTTTTCAGTCTCAGTATTTGTCCACTCCAAGTACAGTTTTTTGTTATAGAATAAAAGAGGAATGAATGGAAATCTAATGAGTGAAAAACCACCCGAGTCTGTCAGTCATTTTAACTGATCCTATGCAGCCCCCTGAATCGCAGGTATAAGTCATTTTCCCTGCTAAGGATTTAAAAAGCCGCTGTAGGAATATGGGCTTCACATACACAAACATTATAATGCTGTTTTATAATAGCCTCAGGTATTTGTGTGATTTTGGAAAAATGCCATATGCTTGAGCACTTCATCTTAGCACAGCTTCAGCATAATGCAGTTAAGCTCAAAATCACACTAAGCATAACCGAATTAAGATGTTACTAACATTCATCATTTTAGGAAAACTGGGATGTATAAATGCATAGAAAGCTTTCTTTACCATTTACATTGAACTTAATGTCTGTATCAAAAAATCAGGCAGTGATCTAGTTTAAAAAAAATATACCGAAGACAAAATCTAAATGTATACGCTTGTTTTCCGAAATGTCTAGCAGGAAAAGATTCTTGGACAAGAAAGACTTCTTGTTCAATATTGAGGCCAGTGTTTTCAGGATATTCTGCTTAATGACTGCCAACAAACAGTTTTTTTTAAACAAAGTTGAAGGTTGTTTTATTATCCTGGAATATCCATCAAGTTTACAGTGAATTCCATGTTTAAACAGTTATAACTAGGCATAAACGTAAGCAATAAGCTTATGGTTTTCTATAAAACAGCCAAAAAATAAAATAAAATAAATGCAAAAAATTCAATGCATAAAAATAGTTAGAATATTTTAAACTATGTTTTACAATGTTTCAATTAAAATGCATTTATGAAATATAAAAATATATTCTCTGACATTTATTATAAATGTATAATTAAATCGTTTAATCTATTATTAATAATATTTCTTAGAAATGCAATGTAGCCTTTTGCAAGCAAGATTTGGCTGCAAAGCAAAATAATGGCCGAAAATTAGGACATGTTAAGTAGAGAGCAATGGCTTAAATGTGAATTAATTTACTGTTATGTGGTCAGTCGTGTGCGCATATCTAGGATTTTGGAACATGGCTTAGCCAATCAAATTTGAGAACCAATACTGTTCATGTTCCTTACTTAATCAAGAATATTAAGTACCCAACACACTATGCATGATGTTACAATAACCAGCCTTGATGCCATTTTACCTACAGTCATTTCTCTGTGCAAAAGTAACTCCAGGTACACAGGGATTTCTCACTTTCATTCTGTTTCTGTGAGAAAGAGATTTGGCAGGAGGTGCATTTACCTGGTGATAGCCGTTATAATCCATGTTTCCAGGCAGTGGGAAGCCTGGGGCAAGGTACAGCTCCCCCTCCATCATCTCAGGCTTGATGAACTCCTCCAGGTAAGTGCGGCACAGCCTGCGGTCCCAGTCATCAGTGATGTGGCCACCATACATTATCTCTCCAAAGAGGTATCGAAGGTCGTCGTATGGCACCTGAACAAAACGAAACACGCTTGCTATTAAATTTCCACTCTGGAGACCGCAGTGCATCTCTGAGCTCATTTCTGATCTTCTAAGCAGTAAATAATGCTATATTGCACATCATAACCTGTATACAATAGAGTTCAAATATCAAACTCAACTACCGTCTGTTCGAAAAAAAAACTACGTTTTATCAAATGATATTTTTTCCCCAAATGTGATTGCATCACACTGTTCTAACAGAAGAGAAAATGTGGGTTATGAAGTCTCTCTATGAATGATTAATACATTCTACATCAGTCATTAATATAGATACCTGACTGAAGTAAAAGGGTTTATAGCTGCTATAATATAACATGGACATTTCATAATATCATTGTTTGCCACTCTTCATAAAAGAATCAGCTCATGTTTTATTCCTCACTTAACTTTCCATCACTTATATGTTTAATATAGTGTTCCTCATGCTATTCTGTAATGTTACCTGCTACTCCATAATTACTACAGTTTCTGGATCTGTGCAGCTAATTACTGATTAGTACAATGATTGTAACACTCTAATTGTGCTCTCAATTCACTGTATCGACACAAAAAGATTAAATAGACAATTAACGTTGATGTCTGTTCTTTTTTTAATGTTATGCTGGATGTTCAGCATTGACCTCTATCACAGTGCAAAGTGTTATTAAGCCCAGCACCACTGTCTGACAGCATGCCATAACCACAATGTGTCATTCACACACACCACATACACCACACATGTATGCGCACACACACAAAGACACACACACACACACACACACACACACACACACACACACACACACACACACACACACACATAAACCCCTGTGGAATTGCATTTAAGGCTATTTTTTAAAACATAACTCATGATTATTAATTAAGTAATTAAAGGGAGAATAAAATATGGCAACCTCAGAGACATGAACTGCATGCATGAGTTTAATAACCAACTGGATCAACTTAAATCAACTTGAAAATGCTTATGTAAGTTTTGTAGTGAAAAAAATAGTCAATTCTAAATAAGAAACATTACAAAAAATAAGGTTTTAAATAAACTCCGCAAAGAGGAAATTCCAATAGATTTCTATTGAAAATGGTTCCTGGAAACATTAGTATATATTACACAGTTACTAAAGAGAACCAGGAAACAGCTAGAGGTATGGATATGAAACACTAAGTAAGCACAAAGAAGCTGCTGATGTTGCAAAATAACTGCAGTATTAACAAATTAGATGCAAATATAGTAGATATGAATTAATGCCTGCTATGAATCTAACACTTTTATGTGCCAAAGTGTAACCAAAAAATTTCATCTCTTCTTTTGCTTTTTCCTTCCTTCCTTCCTTCCTTCCTTCCTTCCTTCCTTCCTTCCTTCCTTCCTTCCATTCCTTCCTTCCTTCCTTCCTTCTTTTTTCCTTTCTTTCCTTCCTTCCTTCTTTTTTCCTTTCCTTCCTTCCTTCCTTCCTTCCCTTTTCCTTTTTAACCTTCCTTCTTTTTTCCTTCCTTCCTTCCTTCTTTTTTTATTTCTTTCTTTCCTTCCTTCTTTTTTCATTCTTTCCTTCCTTTGTTTATTTTGCTTCCTTCCTTCCTTCCTTCCTTCCTTCCTTCCTTCCTTCCTTCCTTCATTTTTTCTTTCTTTCTTTCTTTCTTTCTTTCTTTCTTTCTTTCTTTCTTTCTTTCTTTCTTTCTTTCTTTCTTTCTTTCCTTCCTTCTTTCTATCTTTCCTTCTTTTTTCCTTCCTTCATTCCTTCTTTCTTTCCTTCATTCCTTCTTTTTTTTCTTCCTTCCTTCCTTCCCTCTCTTCTTTCTTCCTTAATATTTCATTTTAATTGCTTTTTGCCTCTGAGCTGCATTTTAATGCCTGTTAAAATGGCTGCCTCTGAGGCTTCTTTAGCAGTGACCCATGTCTCTGTAGCTCCTCCGTGAGCCGTTGCTAAGTGTAATGTGATTAAGCTAATATGTAGTGTCCGGTATCCAGCTGACAGATAAAGTGCTTTCCCAAGTAAGAGGTGTATAATATCACCCGTGTGACTGAGGAAGATGAAGCAGGTGAGGAACACTCAGGCTGCATGCCAATCTGACTCAATCTGCTTGAAAGTGCAATCTTGGATACCAGGTTTAATACAATACGTCACCGTGTGATTATCTGTTTGCAAATATACAAATCATTTAATTATAGCACAAGTGCAAAACCTAAAAGATTCCCTTGTCTTTAAATCTGACTATCATTGTGTAAAGCTCTTTGAAGTCTATGTTGTTGAGTGTGGTTCATAGAAACGCAAGAAGACTTCTTTCTATTGTGGTTTTAGCACATATAAGCAACCTCTGAAATGTGTAGTAAAGGGCAAAGCTTTTCGATTTGGAGTGGGATGCAGCGTGGGTAGAGAAGGGTAATTTTGCCGGCTTCAGCAAAAGCCTGACTCGCTTTACTGCAGTCAGGGCATATGTCAACAAGCCTTGTTTTTACCCTCTCTTACTTTCACTCTTTCTTTCGCTTTTTTGCTCATTATTCCATCCTCAAATCCCCTTATTATAGCTCTGACAGCCGCAGCTGCTCCTCACCTTACTGTTGGCCTCCAGATAGTTGTAAAGGACGTTGACTGAGATGGTGAGGTCGCCGATGTTGAACGGATAGCTCCTGTTCCAACCTTGAGGTCCAAACTTTCGCCTCTCGGCCACAACAGCGTGGAAGTAGCATAGGGCAAACAGGATGCCTTTAAACTCGTTTTCACGTGCACACATCTCCAGCGTATCCTGGCAAAGAGCACACAATTATGAGAGTTAACTCAAGTTAAATCAAGTGTTAAGTTTCTAACATTCATAAATGTTCCAAAAGTCTTCTCCCAAACTGTAGCTGTCTCACAAGACTGCATGTGTCTTCAGTTAGCAAATTAATAAAAAGCAGCATACAATATACCTCTGACCTTTTCTATTATCTAGTTAGATATTTATTGATTTATTTTTTGCATAATTTGACTTATTTATTTATTTACTTACTTACTTACTTACCATTTTTAATGTATAGTAAATATTTCATTAATTTTTTTTTATTAGTTTCTGAGCTGCAATTCTTTAAACTACTCAATCATTTCATTTTATGGTTATTTATTTTATGGTTACATTATTGTTGATTTTTTAAACCTTTATTTCCGCTGTGTTCTGCTTCATATATTTATTGGCTTATATAAAATATTAAGGGAGGGGCACGGTGGCTTGGTGGTTAGCATGTTTGCCTCACACCTCCAAGGTTGGTGGTTTGATTCCCGCCTCTGCTACGTGTGTGTTGGAGTTTACATGTTCTCCCCGTGCCTCAGGGGTTTCCTCACCCAGTCCAAAGACATGCATTGTAGGTTGATTGGCATCTCTAAATTGTCTGTAGCTTATGTGTGATTGGGCCCTGCGATAGACTGGCATCCTGTCCAGGGTGTACCCTGCCTTGTGCCCGTAGTCTCCTGGGATAGGCTCTAGGTTCCCTGTGACCCAGTAGTAGGAGGTATAGAAAATGGATGGATGGATAAAATATTAAGATATACAAACACCCTTATATACACAAAATTATTATTATTGTTGTTGTGATGATGATGATGATGATGACAACGACAACTATTATTATTTTTAATATTATTTACTACTGTAGCTCCCAGCAGAGCTACAGTCTTTAGTCCAGACAAATGATAGGCCCAGATTCAATAAATTCTAAGATTTTTAATTGTTATCACTTATCAGTGTGCTTAGCAAAGCTGCTTTCCCCCTGGCTCATGATTAAAGATGAGAATGACAGTGAAGAGGTGTGGGCTTAAAAGAAATAAATGGCAACTGGTCTCACAGGAAAGTGGCTTAAACGGGCATGACAGCCACGGCGTTTAAACTGTCTTTAGGCTTCATGCAGTGAAGGCTATAGGAGACTTAGTATGTTGAACACGAGAGCTCAACTAAAGGCGGAGTTATTGAGCCTCTCATTCAGACGCAGGACGCATTAAGATTCCATACACAGCATCACTGGGGTGAATACTGCTGAAAACACTGCATTCCTCCACTAGTGCACAACTGAGAGGCTCAAGGAAAACGAGCAGCACATTTTCCTGGGGCATGGGGTATTTTAAAAATGCTAATTGAATATGAATATCCAAAGAGAATAACAAAATATTCAAAGAATATAACAAACTACTGCTTCTCATGAATGAAATGAATTGATAAATTAGTAAACAATTTTTAGATTTTTAATTCATAAATATTTATTTATTTATTTATTTATTTATTCATTCATTTATTTTAATTTATTAGATTTATTATAAAAAGATGAGCTTTATAATAAAAAAAGATGAGAGCCATCATTTGGCTATTATTAGCCACAAATGCATGTGTTGGGGAAAGAAGAAACATTCATTCATTGTCTACCGCTTATCCGAACTATTCTCGGGTCACGGGGAGCCTGTGCCTATCTCAGGTGTCATTGGACATCAAGGCAGGATACACCCTGGACAGAGTGCCAACCCATCGCAGGGCACACACACACACACTCATTCACACACTACGGACAATTTAGAGATGCAAATCAACCTACAATGCATGTCTTTGGACCGGGGGAAGAAACCAGAGTACCCCCGAGGCACGAGGAGAACATGCAATTGAACCCCCAACCCTGGAGGTGTGAGGCAAACGTGCTAACCACTAAGTCACTGTATATAGTAACAATTATAATGTACCTTTTACTAGAACATTATAGCACATAACCTGCACAAAAATCTCTTTGCTGTTAATATTTTCAGTGGAATAGTTTAATTATGTGTAGCATCAGGTGGTATGAGCAGTGTACACCGCTGATATCAACTAATACGTCAATGATACCATAGAAAGGTACCGATTCTGTCATGTTGCTCTGGCTGCTGAAAAGGTATAGTACAAAAGCAGCTGTCATA
>JAUCMX010000012.1:8377774-8422774 GCA_033459395.1 Hemibagrus guttatus | reverse complement strand
GACAGGGTGCCAAGCCATCACAAAGCACACACTCACACACCCATTCAGATGCTACAGATTATTTAGCGATGCTAATCAGTCTCTTCGGACTGGAGAGGAAAACAGAGACCCTGAAGGAAGCCCCAAAGCATGAGAGCCCCAAAGAACATGAAAAAGGACAGAAGCAGGAATCAAATCTCCAGGCAAATGTTCTTACCACTAAGCCACCGTGCCTCTGAATTGGATCTGTACACTGATGACATGCTCATAATAAAATCTGATCAATTTGTTTGACTCATATTCGATTCGAGTGATAACTGACCTGACAGCATACGTCATTCTGTCGGGTCGTAGCGCTCGCATCATGCACAGCCTCTGCAATAAGCTCTTGTTCTTCCACTCTTGAGGGAATTTCTCTTTCTCTGGACACTCCGACTCCACAAACTTCTTCCAGCGCTTTGCTGAGCCCTCAATGTCCCGGTCCAGGTTACGGAATTCATCCATTGTACAAAGTGCCTGAGACAAAACATAAGCAACCTGGTTAGAAGGTAAAAGGATCAACAAAAGGGTTGGAGTTAATAGTTTTCCTAGAAAAACTTGTCCTGAAGTGGGTTATTTGTCTTATACCAAAATAATTTGGCAACTATGCCAAGTATTTGCCATTCAGTTTAAAAAGTTAGAAGTAATGTTTTGGATCTTTCATAAAAACAAGCTAGTTCATGTTATCCATATATTTTCTTTTATAAAACATAAAACATGCGAAAGTATAAGGAAACAAAGGAAAATGCTAAGACACATCACTGGGAATCATCAGATTTATCAAGCGAGTCCATCTGCCTGAATTTTTAATTATTATGGCCATTTGCTTGTTTGTTTGTTTTTGTTTTCTTTTGGTCATGAATGGCTAGATAGAGGAACAGAGTGTGCATTAGAGGGCAGCTACAATTCAACTGAAATTTCACAGGTCCTAATAACAGATTAAAGCACATTATACACTATATTACCTTTGTAATACTTGGCGTGCATTGTATATTACATACACGCAGGTGCCATAATTGCTGAATGAGCCATGTCGAACTGCTAAAGAAAAAAAAATGCTGGCAACATAAGAAGTCCCAGGGAGGTTTGAGGGTGGGTGTTTGGGTGTTAATTTAATATAATGGCAAAGCAAATTGTCTTTATACTGTTTAAATTGCTGAGTAAACATTAGCAAGTTTCTTCACAATGAAGAGTTGTAAAGTGCTGATGCTGCAGAAGGAAAGCTTTGGTATTGTGAAACTCTTTCTTATTCACATTGGGCTTCGGAATTATGGGTAGGCAATGAGCAATAATACATAATTTCCATTCTTCAAGCAACAGGAGAAACGTCTTAATATTTTCTCTTAGAAATATGTTATAAATGATTGACACTACTATACTGAATATTGTCAATCATCAAAAACAATTTGTTATTTTGGAAAATTTATTCGCTCTTAAATCAATCCTCTGTTACTCATGCCTTGTTCGCCTGAGATATAAATAGAAGGCTGCACACTTGTAAAATCCATTTGTTATCCATTGCCATGTGAAAAATCAAAGTCTAACACAAAAAAGCAGATAGATAATATTTCATCTGAACTAATCAGATAATGGCTTTAAAAATACACCAGCAGTTGAACTAGCTTTATGAACAATTAAGGGCCGTAACCAAAAGTTCCACATCTGAAACAGCTGGAAGTTTGTCAGGAGTTGGGTCTATGAGCTCACTGTGTGGAGGATGCTGAAGAACAAAAAAGCCCAAACATGACAATTTTTAGAACTTCACAGTTTCTTGTGGTTGTCAAGTTTCATAAAATATACTCTGTTTTAAAACAACAAGATTTTTGGTTATTGTGGGGAAAAATAGAAAGCGGAGACTAAAACTGGAATCACATATGGGTGCGGTGATGAGATTTTAGTTTAGTTGATTTAGTTTATATGTTTTAATTATTTTAATATGAATTTTTAATGTTAAATAACCTTTGTTTAATTTTCAAATGCATTTTTAATTACCATATTAATTTTCTTAATAAATAAATAAATAAATAAATAAATAAATAAATAAATAAATAAATAAATAAACAGATCATTTGTTCAAATTTGGAAATAAAAAGAAGGTTATTTTTTTATGTAATATTTAAATATTAAAATATTTCAAAGAAAAAAGTCAATATTCAATATCTTATTTTATTTTAATATTTAAGATTCTGCCCTACTCTTTGCTGCGGCCCGGGTTTGATTCCCAGGCGGGGCGCTAACCCAGCCACTGAAGAGTTAACTCTCAGTGCTGGTCCCAAGACCGGATTTAATGTTAGGGTTGCATCAGGATGGGCAGCCGGCGTAAAACCTGTGCCAAATTGAAACATGCGGACCAAATGATCCGCTGTGGTGACCCCGAAACAGGGAGCAGCCGTAAAAACAACAACAACATTTAAGATTCTGCCTTCTTTCTATGTCCCTATTTAAATGTAAACAAATTTGTCATACTGACCATGTTCATGCCACGTATTAAAAATAAAGTTTAGGTTTTTTCTTGGTTCAAGCTGTATGAATATATTTATCCTCAAATGACTGTTCTAGCCTATGAGACAGTTATATGGGCTAACTTTATGTTTATTCTATTGACTTAAATAGACAGGACAATGTTCTCAAATAGACACATAATGTTCTAAAAACATAATGGCTCCATCGGGTATTAGGGAGGTTGTGTATTGCAGCTGATGGACTCGACAGTTAAGCAAGTTTAGACTTCTAAAATGATATATCTTTATATGTATCTTTATCCTTTATCTCTTCTAACTTCTAAAATGATCTATCTTTATATATAAGGATTCGATTTAAATATTAACAGGCTTTGAAAGCATTGGGGATGTACATGCCATTACGATTCAGCTGACTGCTTATCAGATCTGACAAGTGAGTAAACTTTTGCTCTGTATCATCCTTGGAGATGTTCAGCGCTAATGCTATTCTGTGTGTCATGTGCAGCTGAGATTCCAAAAACGGCTGAAAAGGAAAATGTCCAGGACAGCTGGGTTGAGTCATGCATGAAGAATACTTTTTTTTCTCTCTCTCAGGTTCCTGCACATACTTGAGGGGGTGATGTAATTGTGATGCAAGACAAGTCATCATCTAAGGTGCAAATGTACGCAATTTGCCAATTGTGTATGAAACAAATCAGAAGTAAATGACATCTTGGTGTCGATGTTTTACCTTGATTCCTCCCCATGAATGATGAGACAGAAAGTCGACGGGGGATGTTACGCCAGGCTGGACGGGATACCGCAGCAGAAAATCCAGCTCATTAGTGTTGATTTCCTTATTCATCACTAAAATCTGGGGAGATGAGAGAGGGAGAGAGGAGGGGGGGAGTGAGAGTGATAAAAAAAAAAGTTTTGGCAAAAGCTGCTTATGAAGACATTGACAGAACTAATGAGGGAAATACCCTACCTGAAATGCGAGCTGCGCAGTGTATGTGAGTTTGTCGCATTCGAAAAGGCCGCGGGTGGTGTATTGAAACACAGAGAATGTGATGCTGTCGATTAGATTTAAAACCCTCTGCTTCAGCACCTCGTCTGGGGCTGCCTTCATTACAGCTTTCTGGAAAACCACACTGAAGGCCTGACAGTACACACACACACACACACACACACACATGCAAGCAAGCAAGGAGACAAAAATCTAGATCGTAAACCAGCCAAATATTTGCATTACTAAGCAATTAATCATTGGGCCATTTTACCTCAGCATTAAATGAACCATTTTAGAAAGCAGCTTTTATGGAAGTTTGTACGCGCTGGTGCTTGCGCTCATTTCCCCTGCATAAATTTGTCTAAAAGAACAAAGCAATTATTTTGTGATAGCTGAAGATTGTATTTTGTAACAGCATGGTGACAGTCTGAAAATACAAGAATGTCACTGAACAAAGCCAACGAGCGACTTAATTAAGTGTTTTTAATCTATCTTCCACTAATGCTTGTGAAACTCCTCGTCTGAAAGCTGACACCTTGTCAGAATCAAACGTCCCGTTTCATTACGGCAAGCTCGTGATTGTTTGCAGATGCTGACAGAGCAGTGTATTAAATGCCATGTTTCAACAGCTGAAAGAGCGAGACGCCGCATTCCAGAGGAGGCAGAAGCGAGACAAAGTACGGTGACAGTGACGTGTGTGTGTGTGTGTGTGAAGAGAGTGCACAGAAAGTTCAGGGTTCAGTGGTGACGGATACCTTGAGAGCAAACTGGTACATGGGGTGGATTTTATTGAGGTCGTTCATAATGAAGTAGAGCAGAGAGGCACGGGCAGCCGCCGGACGATAGTGCTCTCTTGCCTCGTTGATTTTAGTCTCTGTCACTTTTGCCTCCTTCACCTGAAATCACACGCACAGTGACAATACACACCATACACACCAGTTTTTAGTGACAGTTATTCACCTAATAATCAATACAAAAAATCTAAAAATAAATCTAGCCCTAAATGTAACTTAAAACATTTTTGGCTCCGCCTTTTTTCTCAGTGGACTGTCACTGGAAAACCATGAACGAGAAATGAAGCTTTTGTCTCAACCAACAAATCTGACCCTCATCACTTAGTACACCACAAATAATTCAATCTATACATATGGACTGTGTTGCAGAGTAGACACAGCCTTTAATGGTATGTGGTAGCTTAGTGGTTAAGGTGTTGGGCTACTGAGGTTGTGAGTGAGTTCAAATCCCATGTCCACCAAGCTGCCACTGCTGAGCCCCTGAGCAAGGCCCTTAACCCTCAGTTTCTCAGCTGAATAAAATGTAAGTTGCTCTGGATAAGGATATCTGCCAGAAATGTAAATATATAATGCAAAACTTTCCCTCATGTTATTGACGACATCCTCCTTTACAATGATATTCATACTGAGTGAACTGAACAACCTTCTCTTCGATCTCAGCAGCTGTGCGTTTGGTTATCTCCAAGTTCTCAACCAGCTCTGTGTCTCCCAGGAAATTTCCAGAAGCTGAAGACAGGCGTGAGAGGAGGTTGTCTTCCAGAGTTTTTAAAGTGATCTTGAAGCCGTTCTGCTGCTTTGTGAGGTTCGACTGAAAAAAGAAAAGAACAGCAACAAAAAAAGGCAGCGATTAAACCACTGACCTGTGTGAAAAGTAAGCGAGGCCAAAAAGTGCAGGTTAGATGGGCCGTGTGTGTCAAACGGCTGAAAGACGACAGTAATCGATACATACTGCATCTGCAAGTAGCAGATAGAAAAAAGGGACTGAGTGGATTAGCTTTTGCTTCCCCTTGGCATCGCATGCAATAAACTACATGTGGACTTTGTAGACTCTGCTGTGACAGGACGGATCCATACACACGACTTTGATAACAAAACAGATATCTCTTTACAAACATTCAAATACACACAATCACACAAATACCTTCAACACACACACACACATGCACACAGAAACACACACAAACACCATAAACACACACACACACACACACACACACACAAAACCTTACATACATGCAACCACACAAACAGAAAGCCTTACACACATGTAAAATGTTGCACAAACACCTTAAACACACACACACACACACACACACACAGAAAAAACTTACACAGACACACACGCACACCATGCCCACAATATTTTATAACAGTATATAACTGTATATCTTTTTCCCAAACACCACCACGTCTCTGCCCAGACCCTCACTAGTGCTGAATGAACACAGCAAATGTGCTGCATCTTTTGCTTTGTCCTGAGAGCTTCATGTCACACCTGCATGAAAGTAAAAACCTTTTATTTTGCATCCTGCAGGATCATCGCCCTGATGCACACCTCTCGTCTCGATCAGATGCTTAACAGTAAGTTCTCCTCCGATTCATATCGGTGTTCTGACTTTATAAGGAACAACTCATACACGTCATACATCAGAATGGCATGGTTGTTTGTGGCAGATGGGCTGGTTGGAGTATTTGAGAAACTGCTAGATTCTCCTGAGAATTTCACACACAACAATGTCTAGAGTTCACATAATAGTGCAAAAAAAACAAAACAACGACGACAATATCCTGTGTTGTGGAGGATCTTCAGGCTGAAACACCTTATTAATGAGAGAGATCAGAAGAAATTGACCAGACAGTCAGGAAGCCAATGGTAACTCAAATAATCACTCTGTACAACCATGATGAGCAGAAAAGCATCTAAGAACACACAACACATCAAATCTCTACATCAGCAGGTTCCACTCCTGTCATCCAAAAACAGGAATCTGAAGGACACAGATCCTCATGGACACAGACTCCAAACTGGGTAGCTGAAGACTGCAAAAAAGTGATCTGTTTTCTAATCTTCAACTCAAGGTATGGAGTTTTGTGCTTGCTGAGATGCTTTTCTGCTCATCATGGTTGTAAAGAATGGTTAATAGGTTGAGCTAATATCTTGCTGGACAGCTCGAATGAATCTAACAATTTTCCTCTGAGCTCTCTTGTCAACAAGTCGTTTCAGAAGTCAGAAAGAACTTGATTAACAAGGATGTTTGCACACACAAGGAGTTTGACTTGGTGACAAGAGCTCCAGTGCAGAAGAAAGTAGGGACATAGTGGAAACATACATTATAGTGCAGACATACATAGGAATTACACAGTAGGGATGGAATATAACACTAATATAACAAACAAAGAAAATCAAATAATGCACTATATACAGAAGTAGAAACAGAAAATTGTTTAAATGAATGTACAGATGTTACAGACATGCTATTTACAAGTGTATATATATATATATTCATTCATTCATTGTCTACCGCTTATCTGATCTATTCTCGGGTCACGGGGAGCCTGTGCCTATCTCAGGCATCATAGGGCGTCAAGGCAGGATACACCCTGGACGGAGTGCCAACCCATCGCAGGGCACACACTCATTCACTCACGCAATCACACACTACGGACAATTTAGATATGCCAATCAACCTACAATGCATGACTTTGGACCGGGGGAGGAAACCGGAGTACCCGGAGGAAACCCCCAAAGCATTGGGAGAACATACAAACTCCACACACACATGGCGGAGACAGGAATCAAACCCCCAACCCTGGAGGTGTGAGGCAAATGTGCTAACCACCAAGCCAACGTTCTGCATAAATGTCATAATAAAGTGACGGGGCAGTGGTAGTTCACAGGGCAGTGGTGGTTCAAGTGGTTAAGGCTCTGGGCTGTTGATCAAGGTTCAAGACCCAGCACCACCAAGCTACACTGTTGGGAAATTGAGCCCAACCCACCCTGCTCCATGGGCGCTGTATCATAGCTGCCACTGCGCTCTGACCCTAACTTCTTCAGCCGGGATACACGAAGAAAAGAATTCCACTGTGCTGTAATGTATATATGGTGATAATAAAGGCACCTTGCCCACAGTTCTTCTTCGTCTTCAATGGTGAGTGTATTTAGATATGACGTCAATTAGCTTATTTTTTATTTTAAAAACGGCATTAAACAAACAACTACAGGACTTGGTCAGTTTCTGGTGACTTTTATAACACTTAATAGTTCCGGCTCCACCTATAAACATATCGCAGGCTATCTTGGCTTTCCATTAGAAATCACTAACATTCAAATGTCAATGACCTTGACCTTATACATACAGTAACCTTTAGCTATAAATGTGAAAGAAGCTCTTATCTTCCCTAATGAGTCAGTAACTACTAAGCAGGTCTTGTATAGTACGTGTAATTTCCCTAAACATGGCGAAAACAAACAATTAACCAGTCAGCATGTTTAATTATGATTAAAAAGAGACAATGCATTCATAATTTCAAGCAAATAATGAGGTAGTCGGGTTATGTTCATTAAAAAAGGAACTTTTTTTCCTTCTTCGTTAAAGAAAGAGCCAGATGCCTACAGACGCTCTGCTGACATTTACACAGCTTCTAATCCTTTCCTTGATCTTCAGCATGAATGCTGTTTAGAGATTAAGGACTATTTAGAGATTAATATATACATTTTCATAATGCAGAATTGTCTTTAAATAAAGAACATGTTAGAGCATGTTGCAATGAAGCCAAATTAATGTATGAAAACAACTTAAATGGTTTGTGAGATGTATTGTAAGTAATAAACTGCAGTAGGCTTTTCACAACAAGCACAAAAAGGTAATGTATGACTACGATCAGTTAGCTTTGCTCACTTTATAAGGCAGAAGCATGAAATAATTATGTGGGTTTTTACCACTTTGAAAATTAATTGAGGTAATAATGTAGTTTCTCTGTAGTATCGCATTTCATTTTTGATTAACGGAACTCCATTAAATTTCACAGCAGATTTCACTTAAGGGACATGCAGTTCAGCAAGTCACCATTTTATTATTATTTTTTTAGTTACCTTAATGAAGGTCTTCCTGTTTGGATGAAGTGCACAATTTGGGGAATAAAGTAAGCAAGAAAAGCATAAGTAACAAAAAAGCATCTCTCTGTCTCATTGATTCAGTGTTAACTCTTCAGTTACCAGTTTAGTCCTGCGAGAAAGTAGCTCACTGCCTGTGATAATAAGAGGAGAGGAGAAGCCTAGAGAGCATCAGCTCTGATAGTGTGGCTGATAGAGGTTTAATCTGGAGGGCAGGCCTCATTTGTGGCTAAGGTTGATGATTGATTTCGCACGCTTGCTTTGATTTACATGACGCTTTTAGGGGGAGTCAAACAGCAACGCCTTTCTGAAGTGTATATCAAACACAACCACACCCAGAAACCTTACTTGAATGAAGACTATGAGACATGTTTGAGAAGTCAAAAAGGATGTGGAAAAATGAAGGCCGTTCAAAACTGAAGCTCGTGGAAAACTGAAGGTCGGGCAAAACTGAAGGTCATGCATAACTGAAGGCTGTGGAAAATTGAAGGTGGTGGAAAACTGAAGGTCATGGAAAACTGAAGGCTGTGGAAAATTTAAAAAACTGTGAAGGTCAGGCAAAAATAAAGGTCGTGGAAAACTGAAGGTTCCGGCAAACTGAAGGTTCCGAAAAACTGAAGGTCATGGAAAACTGAAGGCTCCGGGAAAACTGAAGGTTCCGGGAGAATTAAGGTAGAGCAAAACTGAGGGCTGTGGAATACTGAAGACTGTGAAAAACTGAAGACTGTGGAAAACTGAAGGATGTGGAAAACTGGATGTGGAAAACTAAAGGCCATGGCAAACTGAAATTCGTGGAAAGCTGAAGGTCATGAAACTGAAGGATGTAGAAAACTGAAATCTGTGGAAAACTGAAGGATGTGGAAAACTGAACATTTTTATGATTAAAAAAAGTGATTGACAAGCTGCTGGTACTATTATAATCTGACCAATTATCTCTGCATTCACCCTAACTACAAAACCCAAGTGATAAAGCCAATTAAGTAAAAAAAAAAAAAAAAAAAGTTCTCCTCCAATTAGCTGCCATGTGCTTAATTCCTCCATACAAAGCTGTAAGAGGATAAGCTCATATCAAAGAGCCGTCTTCCCGCTTTTAACTAAATCCACAGTGATGATCTTCAGGGAAGACTTTGGTGCAAAGCAGTGTCTCATTAGCATAATAGGGACATGCCTGAGATGAGCAGCAATTGAAAATGATTAAGTTGCGGCAGCTCTCACCTTGAGCTCCTCCAGGTCAGGTCTCTCCATGCTGACCACAGCGGCCAGGAGCTGGTCTTCCAGGCCGTCCCGTGTTACTGTGAAGTTGACAAGCGTACACTGGGCCTGCAGCTCGGGTTGGTAGTGGGGGTTAGCCAACTTGGTGTGGAGGATGAGCCGGAAACTAGGGTTGTACTCACATTCCTTGTCACCGATCTTTATGAAGCTAGAGTAGAGCAGTGATAAAACTGTTTGAGGGTTGCTGCTACAGTACATTTACAATAAAACTCTTGAGTAACTCTTACATCCACCAGGATTGCCCTATGAAGCATTTACGCAATGATTAGAAAGGTTAAATGTAGGTATACTTCTTTTCTTTTTGAACAATTGCAAGCATATAAGATGCACTTTGTTAATTTTATGGAGGAGAAAATATACAGAACTGGTGTGTTTTTGATATTCTGTACATGTATAAATGAGAGGTTTAAGAAATGTTTTTATCTTGAAGTGATTCTACCAAGTTTTTCACAAAACTTACCGTCCTTTCTTTATCGTTTCTCGACCCAGTAGGGGCCCAAGCACTGGATCAACAGTCTCCTCCAGATTTTCAATAAGAACAACCTCACCCGCAGATAAGGCCCTCTCAATCGAGTCTAAATATCTACAAACAAATAATAGACAGTCAAAGAAAACCACCTCATGAGAAATGAAGAAAATATCCTGCAATATATTGCAATCTAGTACAGCATCCAGTAACTGTTACCCTCTCTGCCCAATCCTAATAACCCGAAGGTTATCTCCATATTTGTTCTTAATCCATTTTATCCCCTGGAGCTGGGGATCCACCATGAGTGGCCAGCGCTCACAGCTGGTTAATATGGTGGCATTCTCAGTGGACATCCGATCAGCTGGAAGCCCTTCGTTCTGCCAGGCGGCAACATCTGCATCGTCCATCAGCATAGTGAGAGGGTCCAGACCTGGTGTGACTGGGATAGGCACCTGATGGAGACAAAGAAGACATGACCGAAACCGCACTCACTTTGGGTTTCAGTTCTAATTGCAAACAATGTTAGAAAACTCACTCGAGTGAACAGTGAGATGTTATTATAAAACTACAGAGATTACAGGAAAGCTGCTGATGTTGTCTAGCTGTGTACAGTATGAGAGCAGTTCTGGCAAAGAGTTTGCAGAGTAAACAGTCTAGGATTTGATAGGAATGGAAATAAACCCACTTTAAGCTGGCTAAGATAAGGCCTCCAGGTATTGTCCATTAGTTCGTGGCGATAGCGCTTGGTGAAGTAGCCCAGATAAGAAACAAAGGCAGTAATGAGAAGAACATCCCCACACAAAGTCCTCTCCTGATGCTTGAAGTTAGCCACCGCCTCTGCCCAGCGCACGTTCTCAGACGCCAAACCTCCAACCTGAAGAGAGGGAACGATTCACTAGTTAGGACCAATGATAGCAGTTCATGCAAATAGTTTTGGAAGCAGCGTTTTAACTAGTCTTATGATTGGCTCATATTAGGAAAGAGTAACGATGACAGATTTTGCTCATGGGGCTCTGACTGACAGATCTGTCCACCTGTCTGCTGTGTTTATTGTGTAATTAAGACCTAAGCTGCCAAAATTACCTGAATGGAATTTTTTCACATCATCATGATCTTCATAGAAATTTACTGGCTTCTAGAGGAGAGCAAAGTAATACTGCCAGAAACCATATACTGGTGTGTGTGTATTTGTGTGTGTGTGCATGTGTGTGTGTGTTTGGATGGGGGGGGGGGTTCTCACCAGGCGGTTGGCAAGAGAGATTGTGCGTGCTGTGGTCTCGGCCTCTTGTTGGCACTTCAGCTTGTCTGCTGTGGCTTTCTCAAATTTTGCCGTCAGTTTTGCCAAGTTCTCATTAAGGAGCTGTCAGGGGGAGAGGAGGAATAGAGGTTGTTAAAAGAGAGAGAGAGAGAGAGAGAGAGAGAGAGAGAGAGAGAGAGAGAGAGAGAGAAACAGAAATGAATGCATGTAAACGCTATCCATATATGACTATAAACAAGTTATTTGTTTATACTCTTTATAGCCTTGAAAGATTAACAAAGTGTTAGCTGCCTCAACAATAAATCCTCGCTGCAGTGATAATAACCCGAGGACAAACACAATTAGCAGCTGAAAACGCAGGTTTATCACTTTGAACTATAGAACGGAAGACATTTTCGAGGAGTGTTTTCGATGAAACCTGTATGGTTTCTGCAAAGAGATACTAAGCGCACATAACAATGCTTCTGAACATTGTCATGTTGTTGGAAGAGAAAAAATAAAAGAACCACAGGTACAAGCGACTTACATTGATTTTTGCTTTAATGACTGAGAGTTTCTCCTGAGCAGACGCTAGCTCTGCATTGGCTTTGTTCAGGGCTTGTCTCTTGGGCTCCACTTCACAGTAAACCTCATAGAACTTTACAATGTTAATAACCCAGGAGCAGAGGCCTGCCGCAGCATAGGACTTTGCCGCCACTAGCTCCTGGTTGAACTCTGGGTCTTGCAGGTACGGCTGGATGGCTTTCAGGCAGTTCTCATTGATGTTCTCCTTGTTGAAGTTTATCAGAGAATCTAGGAAGGCGTCGACTTTAGCCATCATGACTTTAGCTGCTTTCCAGCTGCGGTCTTTGGGAACTTTGCCCCCAGGAGCCATTAGGACCATGACGGCAGCGGTCACGTTGGTGACGGCAGCTACAGGTGAGCCGAAGGACTTCAACTCTGTCAGATTGTTCTACAGAGAAGAAATACAAGATTAAAAATGGATCAAATATCAGCTCATATTAGATAGCATAAAAAATAACTCTCACTCTTGAATTGGTCAAAAGTAACAGAACAGGGGGAATGTTAGGAGCAGGGTAATAACATTGGAACAATTTAAAAAAAAAAAAATTAAAAAAATTAAAAACCAAACATGTCTGGAAACCATTATTTAGAAAAAATTAATTCAAAAAATAGGATAATCACAGCAACAGCACAGACCAAACATATACCTCGCAACAAGGAATTGAAACCACAAAGCCTGCTTATAAAGCCTATGATTAAAGACCATGATTATTGGCCTTGGTAAAACACAGTCTGTGATGTTACAGTGATAGTGAGTAACTTCACCAGCAATTTTACCCAGCAATTTTTGTAAGAAGAGTCTATCTGCAATCTGCAGATCAGTGCATGTGTCTTTCAGTCATAAAAACATGTGTGCCTTTGCGGCTATACCCAGATAGCTCATAAATGTCAGCAGAACGTTTGCAATTTACATCTCAACAATCTCTCAGACGGTTAATTTGCTAACTTGGAAGATGTCATGGTGTGTTTTCATCAGCTCCATCCGTCACCCTTCTGCACAATGTGTAACTTTCTGTGTTGTAAGACGGTAAATGATTTATTTAATCTCCAAACTCACACCATGTGATAAGCAGATTACATTTAATCAAAAGTTCCCTTCACGCAGTCTCCCATGATTAACTGACATAACAGTTTTTTTGGGCACAGTTTAGAAGGTACCACATGAGTGTCTACAGTCAGCCACTGAATAAATATTGTTGTCTGAAGCTGCAAAAAGCAACAGTGAGGAAAAATGACATTGCATTGGTGTCTTGCCAATTAGCAAATGAGCTGCATGAGAGAGAGAGAGAGACAGCTTCCAAACAGTAGTTTCATTCATCATTGTTTACAATTAGCAGTGAAGAAACATGACAGAAATCCTGTAAGGGTTAGCTTATGTTAGCACGTTAGCAAGAATTGGTGAAGACTATAACTGTATAACCATATAATAATTGAATAAAAACACTGAATCCCCTCTCAGATATTCTGTAACTGGTGTTATCCATGTGACAAAGATTAGCATTAAATATCACAAACAGTAACAAGCATAACTTAGAAAATGCTTCCAGAATGCTGTCAGGTTAGCTTAGCTAGCTTGCTGCTATTAACAGTTAAACATGATTTATAAGATTGCCTCAGATTGCCTTCTGTTAGTTAGCGGGCTAGCTTTCAGGCTATAAATATAAATGAATATCCTCTCATTATTCCTGTCAGGTTAGCTCATGTTAGCTTGCTTGTTAGCACAATCTGTGAAAAATAAGCAAGCCAGCTAGTTGTTGATGAACATGGCATCTAGTTATCTACTTAAAGACTTCCATATGGTTTCCAGTGATCTTAAAGCCATGTTCAGAGCTGCTCTTATTTCCATATGCACTCAATAGCACATGAACATATATTTCCATATATTAACATAAGGACACACTTGTGTGGTCTGCAATCTGCAAACGAACCCTGCTGACGTCTGTGGATAACGGTATCGTGCTGCTCATCCTAAAGAAAAGGTGTTTTAATTTACTCATGTAAGCACCACATGTCATGTGCCCCCTTGAGCTTTCATTTCATTACCACTTGTTTACATCAGAGCTAGATGCCACTTGTCATTTCTGTACAGCTTATATGTTCTCACCTTGTGGCCAAAGCTGGCAATATATAGTAAGTGTGAAAGGAAAGGGCTGGCAGAATAAACAGCAACCCCGGAGTGCAAAGAGAATGAAAAAGAAATGGACAGGTCACAAGTGGGTAGGAAGACAGAACTAACAAGCCAAAGTATGTAGTTTCAGGCTGTGGATCATATGTAGTTTCAGGTTGTGACAGTTTGTACTTATTTACAGTAATAAAAGTGTTTCTACTGTAGATTTGTTCCTACACCTTATAAATGAGCAATAAATCAATTATTGATTCATTCATGCCACAGTTGCTACAGAAATTATTATATACTTCCTATAAATACCACAGCACTGCTGAATTCTTGAGTCTGATTGGTCAGATGGTCAAAATTAAAATGATGTACTTTTTTCAACATGTCATTTTTATAGTAAAGTGCTCTTGGGAAATTTGTATTTACGAGTTAAAAAGTCAGAATTACAACGACAGGTGCTTTCAAGTCACTTTGGTCGGAGCAAGATGGAGGTGTATTTTCTCTTAAATAACTACAAAAGATAATGCAAGGTTTTTAAAAAATTCTAACTCCTAAGAAAAAGCGCATCAGGTGTGTTTTTTTGTTTTGTTTTTTTAATCAATTTGTCTACACTATACCGCAAAGGTTATCTTAATCAAACCCCCAAACCAGAAAGTGATTAAATGTTATCCAGTTTGCTTGTATTTCAAGTTGCTTCATATACAAATCACATAATAACTGAAATCAGCTATTGAGATGAGTAAATATTCAATTTCAACAAATTTTCCCTAGCTACAGATGCCACATCCACTGATTCCACCATGTTTTCTGATTGACTCGCCTAAGTCGGAAACTTTGAGCACCAATAAAAATACTGATTTTTCTTTTAGAATTACAACACTGGTGGTGTTACTGTGCATTCAATTCTTAAATATAACCATAATTTACATTCAGACTCAGTGATGAGAATGGCTAATAATAAATGGATTAAAAAAAACAAAACATTATTTAAAAAGACAAATAAATGTATGATCATTGATATGGTTAAGCTTTTTGTAAGGAGATGTTTAGGTAACATTTATAAAAGGAGTCTCCAGTGTCAGAGCTCTGTAACTGCCATTTACCTGAAATTCTTTGGGGTTCTTTTTTTGGCAACATGATAAGCTGCCATAGCATCAAATGATAAACTTGTTAATAAGAATGAGGTATCATTCATTAATTAATAAAACATTTTGCCAGCCTGCTGTGGTGTAAGAGGAATAAAACACTTTGGTACACTTCGGTAAACATCGACTTCGCAGCACTGTGTCTTTATTTCTGATAATAGCACAATCCCTATAATAACTGCATGCCCTATATAGCAGTACCATAGAGTACAGAGAGTTTGTAAGAAGATATGCTGGGTGGTGTGTTTGACCTTGTTCAGTGTGTTGAGCGCTTCCTGGGCTGCTATGAGAGCAGGTTCTGCCTTGGCCAGATCCGTCTCGCAGTCCCTTTGCTTTCTGCCCACAACTTCTGCAATGCTGGCAACCTTTTGCTCCTCTTCGTCGGCCACAGCCTTTTCCCGACTCACCTTCTCCGTCTCCACCCCCACCACCTGAATCAGTTTGTCTGCATCCTCATTCTTTTGCTTCAGGTCTACCTCCTGAGCAGCCAGCTTGGCCTTCAGGTCATCCACCTACCGTAGGAAACAAGAGAATTTGTGAGAAATAATAAACAAGTGAAGGCTTTACAGAAGGTATAACTTATATTTTTATGGCGAGGTGAAAAAAAAGAAAGGCACTGAAGTTTCTCTAAAGGATTATCGCACACCGGTGATCTGTGGTCCTGTATTCTGACTCTCCCTAAGATGTGATACTGATACTAATTGACCAAGCTTGCTTTATTATGATTCTTATCCAGCTGTTAATCTTCAATATGAATCTTCAATAATCTTCAGCAGTGGCATGGGGGTAATTCAAAATGCTTGAGGGAGATAAAACTTGCACATCTAGCACATCCAGTTCTTTCCTGCAAAGACATTTGTAATTCTTATGTACATTTTTTTCTTATTTGCTTTCCTTATTCGTCCTGTATACTTATGCTCATACTTTATGCTCAATTCTATTCAATTTCTTAATTTTTATTTTTCTTGTACTTGATTAATTCACTGCTTAACTTTTTTTTCCGTGTAAAGGGAGCGATTGTCAAGTCATGCTCCTTGTAAGTGAACACTGAGATTGCTTTCAAACTTGCAGTCTTTTTTCTCCTTAAATGCCTGTGCATGTTTTACATGCGATCCTATGGGAAGCAGCCACAAAGCGGGATAGATGGGATGACTTTTAAAAAATGCTGCCAGTAGCATTTTTATTCATTTTTTTTTTTTTTTTGCTCACAGTGGAGTGTTTTGAGAAGTTGGAAAAGTTGAATGACTTAGGAAAATGGAAAAGTGTTGTCAACCAACCAGGTTACAAGTTTAGCGGAAAGTGAGGACAGAATAAACATTGAAACAAAGCACTGGGAATAAAAGTGTTTGGAAGAAAATATATAATATTTATTAAAAGTTGAACAAAATATATTTCACTGGCATTAATGCAACAGAGCAACACAACTAAAACAATGCGATTACTATTGGGGGTTATTTTAAAGAAATTTAGCACTACACAATATAACCTCCCACTTTAATCCTGTTAGTTACACATGCAGCTTTCCTTCTATTGATTTTCTGCCTCTAAAACTTCTGCAAAGGTAAACATCCAGTCTCCAAGTTAAACCAATGTTTATTTTATGTGCTCATCACATGAGCCATTTTTTGTTTCAGCACAAAAGGCAATTCAGTTAATGCTTTTTGTTTAAAAAAATGGCAAGTGTAAAAATCAAGACTCTATACAACTTCATATAAGACTCTTTACCTGCTCTATTCAATTACTGCTAGCATGTCAGGTTATTTTAGCATTTTAATTCCTTGTGGAAATCACGTATTCACCAAGCTTGTATTTGTGAGGCTAATTGTAACTTGTGGTAAACAAGTTGCTCTTTAAGTTGAGATGTTTTGCATTATTGATCTGGGATGCATGATGCCAGGTAAAGACCAAGAACAGTGTATAATCATCATTTTTTACTTCAGACATCCAACAAGACATAATGTAATGAAGTGAATACATTTCATCATTTGGGTTTATGGTAATTTGCTAAAGTAAGGAATAACAACAATAATACTACTACTAACAACAACAGCAATAACAACAGCAACAAAAATACTACTACTAATACAAACAACAAAACAGAAGCACTATTTACACTATCACTATTACTACAATTGATAATGCCAGAAATGTCAATGTAAATGTACTACTACTAACAACAGCAGCAATAACAACAAAAATACTACCACTAATAATAACAACAGCAGCAACAACAATGTTACCATTAAAAACAGCAACAACAATAACACTACTACTACTACTACTGCTAAAAATAATAATGATAATAATTATAATAACAGCAGCAACAACAATGCTACTACCACTACTAACAACAAAAATACTACCCTTAACAACAACATCATCAACAACAATATTACCACTAATAATAGCAACAACAATAACACTACTACTATTAGTACTAATAATAATAACAATAATAATAATAATAAATAATAACAACAACAACAGCAGCATAAACAACGAAAATACTACCACTAATAACAACAACAACAGCAGCATAAACAACGAAAATACTACCACTAACAACATCAACAACAATATTACCACTAATAATAGCAGCAACAACAATAAAACTACTACTACTACTACTACTACTAATACTAATAATAATAATAATAATAATAATAATGATAATAATAAGAGCAGCAGCAGCATAAACAACAAAAATACAACCACTAACAACAATATCAACAACAATATTACCAGTAATAATAGCAACAACAACAATAACACTACTACTACTACTACTACTACTACTAATAATAATAATAATAATAATAACAATAATAATAATAATAATAATAATAATAACAACAACAACAACAGCAGCAAAAACAACAAAAACACTACCACTAACAACATCAACAACAATATTACCACTAATAATATCAGCAACAACAATAACACTACTACTACTACTACTAATAATAATAATAATAACAGCAGCATAAACAACAAAAATACTACCACTAACAACATCTACAACAATATTACCACTAATAATAGCAGCAATAACAATAACATTACTACTACTACTACTACTACTACTACTACTAGTACTAATAACAACAATAATAATAATAACAACAACAATAACACTACTACTACTACTACTGATAACAATGATGATAATAATAATAACAACAGCAGCATAAACAACAAAAATACTACCACTAACAACATCAACAACAATATTACCACTAATAATAGCAGCAATAACAATAACATTACTACTACTACTACTACTACTACTACTAGTACTAATAACAACAATAATAATAATAACAACAACAACAGCAGCATAAACAATGAAAATACTACCACTAACAACATCAACAACAATACTACCACTAATAATAGCAGCAACAACAATAACACTACTACTACTACTACTACTACTAATAATAATAATAACAGCAGCATAAACAACAAAAATACTACCACTAACAACATGAACAACAATATTACCACTAATAATAGCAGCAACAACAATAACACTACTACTACTACTACTACTAATACTACTACTACTACTAGTACTAATAACAACAATAATAATAATAACAACAGCAACAGCAGCATAAACAACAAAAATACTACCACTAACAACATCTACAACAATATTACCACTAATAATAGCAACAACAATAACACTACTACTACTAATAATAATAACAATGATAATAATAATAATAACAACAGCAGCATAAACAACAAAAATACTACCACTAACAACATCAACAACAATATTACCACTAATAATAGCAGCAACAACAATAACACTACTACTACTACTACTACTACTACTACTACTACTACTAGTACTAATAACAACAATAATAATAATAACAACAACAACAGCAGCATAAACAATGAAAATACTACCACTAACAACATCAACAACAATATTACCACTAATAATAGCAGCAACAACAATAACACTACTACTACTACTACTACTACTACTAATAATAACAACAGCAGCATAAACAACAAAAATACTACCACTAACAACATCAACAACAATATTACCACTAATAATAGCAGCAATAACAATAACACTACTACTACTACTACTACTACTACTACTACTAGTACTAATAACAACAATAATAATAATAACAACAGCAGCATAAACAATGAAAATACTACCACTAACAACATCAACAACAATATTACCACTAATAATAGCAGCAACAACAATAACACTACTACTACTACTACTACTACTAATAATAATAACAGCAGCATAAACAACAAAAATACTACCACTAACAACATCTACAACAATATTACCACTAATAATAGCAACAACAATAACACTACTACTACTACTACTACTAATAACAATGATAATAATAATAATAACAACAGCAGCATAAACAACAAAAATACTACCACTAACAACATCAACAACAATATTACCACTAATAATAGCAGCAACAACAATAACAATACTACTACTACTACTACTACTAATAATAATAATAATAATAACAGCAGCATAAACAACAAAAATACTACCACTAACAACATCTACAACAATATTACCACTAATAATAGCAACAACAACAATAACACTACTACTACTACTAGTACTAATAACAACAATAATAATAATAACAACAACAACAGCAACATAAACAACGAAAATACTACCACTAACAACATCAACAACAATATTACCACTAATATTAGCAGCAACAACAATAACACTACTACTACTACTACTAATAATAATAATAATAATAACAACAATAATAATAATAACAACAACAACAGCAGCATAAACAACGAAAACACTACCACTAACAACATCAACAACAATATTACCACTAATAATAGCAGCAACAACAATAAAGCTACTACTACTACTACTACTACTACTACTACTAATAATAATAATAATAACAACAACAACAGCAACATAAACAACGAAAATACTACCACTAACAACATCAACAACAATATTACCACTAATATTAGCAGCAACAACAATAACACTACTACTACTACTACTAATAACTAACAACAATAATAATAATAACAACAACAACAGCAGCATAAACAACGAAAAACTACCACTAACAACATCAACAACAATATTACCACTAATAATAGCAGCAACAACAATAAAACTACTACTACTATATAATAATAATAACAGCAGCATAAACAACAAAAATACTACCACTAACAACACTACAACAATATTACCACTAATAATAGCAACAACAATAACACTACTACTACTAACTAAATAAATAATAACAACAAATAAACAACAAAAATACTAACTAACACACAACAACAATATTACCACTAAAACAGCAACAACAATAACACTACTACTACTACTACTACTAGTACTAATAACAACAATAATAATAATAACAACAACAACAGCAGCATAAACAACAAAAATACTACCACTAACAACATCAACAACAATATTACCACTAATAATAGCAGCAACAACAATAACACTATATACTACTACTACTACTACTACTACCACTACTAATAACAACAATAATAATAATAACAACAACAACAAACATAACAAAAAATACTACCACTAACAACATCAACAACAATATTACACTAATAATCAGCAACAACAATAACACTACTACTACTACTACTATATAATAAAATAATACAACAATAATAATAATAACAACAACAGCAGCATAAACAACGAAAATACTACCACTAACAACATCAACAACAATATTACCACTAATAATAGCAGCAACAACAATAACACTACTACTACTACTACTACTACTACTACCACTACCACTACCACTACTAATAACAATAATAATAATAATAACAACAACAGCAGCATAAGCAACGAAAATACAACCACTAACAACATCAACAACATTACCACTAATAATAGCAACAACAACAATAACCCTACTACTACTACTACTACTACTACTAATAATAATAATAATAATAATAATAATAACAACAATAATAATAATAACAACAACAACAGCAGCATAAACAACAAAAATACTACCACTAACAACATCAACAACAATATTACCACTAATAATAGCAGCAACAACAATAACACTATTACTACTACTACTACTACTACTAATAATAATAATAATAATAACAACAGCAGCATAAACAACAAAAATACTACCACTAACAACATCTACAACAATATTACCACTAATAATAGCAACAACAACAATAACACTACTACTACTACTACTACTACTACTACTACTAATAATAATAATAATAATAATAATAATAATAATAATAATAATAATAATAACAACAACAGCAACAACAACAGTAACAATACTTCTACTACTACTAATAATAACAATAGCAACAAAAATACTACTACTAATAATAACAACAATAGCAGCAATAACAATACTACTACTACTACTACTACTACTACTAATAATAATAACAATAATAATAATAGCAACAACAATACTACTACTACTACCAACAAAAATACTACTACTACTAATAATAATAATAAGAACAATAATAATTTTCAAATATCTTAATGTATAGATTGTACTGAACATATAGAATGCAGCATCTGCTGTAAGCTGTATTCGCCATGAGCATCATAATCACTGAAATATAAAAACTAATGAATTTGTCATTATCATCTAATTGCATCTCTAGAGCTTATGAATAACAGATTATTCGTTATTGTTATGGAGTTGAATTAAAACTATTTATGATTTTTATCTGAGAAATGAGTGTGTTGTCATTTTTAATTGATATTGCACAAAAAAAAAAAAAACAACACCAAGAATGAAGGCTACTGTAGATATGATTGATGCAGATACTTTAATAGTCAAAGTCTTTCCTAATTACAAAATGCTTGATACGGCCATTTTCCAGTGAGCACTGTCAGAGAGGGAAAAGACAATCAGAGAAGAGAATTGCAATGAAGTAATTAGCTATACAACTGCCATCAGTAACAATCTAAAGCAGCATGATGTACGAACGAGACTGCACAAATTGTTAGATGAGTAAAGTATAAAAAAAGAAACAAAAACTTCCTCTGCAATCTCAACACTTCTCAAGGTACATGAGAAATCAAAAGCAGATTTTTTTTTTTCCAAATGAGCTGATTAGTCAGAAGAAAATGAGACGTCTGGGACGAACCACCTTCCGGGTAGCGGAATGGCGAAACACACAAAAATCAAGTTGCTATCGTGTGGGTAATTAAAAAGATGAATAGGAGGTAGAGATGATGGAGTACTAATTGCTCACGAAAGCACAGTCAGAAAGCACACTTAAATCCCACTTCATCCGAGTTTCTCCCTGTTCGCTCTCCAAACTGCATGAAACAGCTATAATGATCCCCACTTCTGCAGAAGAAAAGGTACTCAGAGAACTACATGCGACTTCGCCACTGAGACTGAACCACGTAGAGGCTGAAGATTCCATCAAAAGTCTATAAGACCAGTATGACCTCCGTTAAATGCTTTCCAAGCTTCTCTCAAAGACTAGAGGAAGACTGAAGATTAGAGATAACTACATTTGTGTGAACACGTACCAGCGAACATTATTATAAAGAGTTTCAGGAGAAAAAAAGGTGTTTATTGTTAATAAAGCAGCCTAATCTAGTTTTATAGCAGAACTGAAACCAAATATTGTATGTTTTCAATGAGAAGGTAAAAAAAAATTCTCAAGGTCTCAAAGTGTGTTTAAAGCAATGGTCCAATTTTACACAATCTAATAATGGATCTAATAAATGGATCTAATAAAGGATAACCTGGCAAAAATCCATAAGTCTCTGGCATGCGAGTAGGGATCAGCTGAGCTAGTTTGCATCAATATTCACTAATTACATGTTACAACGGTCCCACTTCAATAAAGCAGAGTGCTACAACACCAATAAACTTTCTCTCTCATTAACACCCACTTCCTATTTTGATAGCCAGCCAGCTATCACTCCTGACCCAACTGTCTTTCTTACTCCCTCTTCTTCATCATCGGTTCCCCAGACGCAAATCTAAACAAGCCACTCCAGTGGGCATCAATCTCTCTCTCTCTCTCTCTCTCTCTCTCTGTCTCTCTCTGAACAATAGAGTGTTTCAAATCAGTTTCCCCACTTTCCTCTCGAGAAGTGTGACTTATGCGTGCAAATAGGATCTCCGATTGCTGCTGCATTGAAAGCGTAGCCAGGTCCAAAAATAAATAAAAAATGCCGCCCTGAAGCCATTAGTTTGCGAATGAAAAGTGAGCTTTAGCAGGTCTGCACCTCTGGGATTCACACCCACCTGCTTCTAACCTGACACGAGCAGCTTGGAGGAACCCCGGTGCAGCTCATAACACACAGCCGTGCGAAATGAACCAGTGCCAAAGCAAGGCAACGTTGGGAGGATAATATCTGGAGATAACATGGTTTTAAAGTTCCAGCAGCCCTTCATTAAACATTATTAACCTCAAGATTATGCAAAATTGCATGTTGGTTTGACACAGGCGATGTTCGGGCAGTAATTTATTCCGTAGACTTTCCTGACCTTTTTTTTTTTTTAAACAGACACTGTGTGGAGTTCACAGAATTGACACCGACTGATCCATTCTCTTCCTTGAAATCTACAGGGAGAGCTGATGGCAGAAATGAAAAAAAGAGAAAGAAGCCGTAATGGGCGACTCCAAATAGAAGCAATTAAAGCTTATTCCAGTGTGTCTCTTTAAAGAGACATCTATGGAGGCGGTAATATGAAAATAAAATGGCTTCTGCCGGGAAGAAGCTGCTAATGTGGGACTACAGTGATGTTCAATGTCATCTCAAGTTTTCTAAATATGCTCTCATTTAGGATACTGCTGACCAAATCAATAGATCCATCTGGAACCCTGAAATCACTGGGCTTTAAAAAAAATCTATTTCACTGGATTAACCCATTCACTGGTGTGTTGCTAAGTATGTAAGCTAGTTATATCACTTAAAATGACAAGTAGGCAAATGACGTGGACTGGATTTGAGGTTGTTTTCATACTGTGCATTTTTACTACCATCTGAGTATGAGTGTAATTGTCCAAAGTGCCCCGGACTCACTTGATTAGACTCACCATATTTTTTGAATGATTTTGATGCTACTATGTGCAGTAAGTCACATCACCTATCTCCTCTGTGTCTCAGTCTGTTCCCCTGACATACAAGCTACAAATGTGTTGTTAAAATTATTGACATCGTCATTGACTAAAACACACACACACACAGGTTACTTTACTTCCTGAACAAGTGCAGAGTATGCGTTGCGTTCACATTCACAAGAATCATGGTACAGTTCCAGTCCACCTCCAAGTTCTTTTGGGTGCTCTGTGCACTTCCTAGTCCACATGACAGCTTTCACATGACCGATACCTCATGCGAATGTTTCATGTTTCAGAATAAACTGGCAAGTTATGGACAGGATGAAGGACTTACCTGAGCCGAAGTGCTGTTGAGCTTCTGCAGGCCATTTTCTAGTCGCTCCATTTTCATGCTGAGGTCCTTCCTCTTGAGAGCCAGCAGGTTCCTGTACAGTTTGATCTGCTCCAGGAAAGACTTGGGTGTCGTGTAGTTGTATCGCCTGTCATTGACCAGGTAGTCCTTTGAGGTTTTATTGACGCTGATGTGGACATAAGCCATAAACTTACTCACCGAGTCCTTCACTTGTGGCTAGGAAATGCAGGAAAAAAAAAATCTAATTTCCATCTGAGTGTAAAAGAACAGCACCTTGCCAGAGGTGTCAATGCATTCATTTCTGATCATTTCATTTCCTCCCAAACACGACACTGAGAATGACTTTACACCACCCGGTGCAGGCTAATTATTTTCATGACTCCAGGCATCTTGACTTGCCACAAAAAAGGACTCTATTGAATTACTCTAGCAGCTTAACCTGAGAGTTGCTCGCACTTGGATACTATCTAGGTTCATGCAGAATTAAAAAGGTATATGATGCAATAACCTATATCATATCAAATCACATTTAGGTCCTGTGTAACGAAGGTGTTTGACCCCTGATCCAACACTGTGAGTATTTCTCACCTCAATGTGCTCAACTTCCTGGAGGAACCTCATGCTGACTGACTCCAGTGCCTCCTGTGGCCACTCGTGGAACCAGTCGATGGCAGTGCAATTCACCACAGCCGGGAATTTCCTGCTGCGCACCCTCAACTTATTACCCACTGGGGAGAAGCACAGCGCCACCTGCAAATATAGGATACCCCAAGACTAATTAAAGGAAAATCATTTGTCCTAAAAACTTTGGGAAATGCTGTGTGTTGGTCACCTCATGCCTTTGGAGTAGCCACAACATCACACCAGCCTGTTATAGATTATTTTCCTATAATAGCACTCCCTATTTATTATTATTATTATTATTATTATTATTATTATTATTATTATTAAACAGGAATAATTTGTCATCTTGACCGCAACGCAAACTGTCTGAATATATTAAAACACAGCAGAGACCTTCCTATTTACACACTGTACTGCAACCTTAACCCTTTTTACCAGTACACTGATGTTTTAGTCCACCAGCAGAATGGCATTTTCAATCAGTACAAACAAATAAATTATTTGACACGTCAAAAGTCTGAGTCATGAGTCAGGACACTGCTGGCATTCAGTGTGAGACTTTGTTACCTCTTTTGGGATAACCTTACACAGAATTTTCATGTTTGAAGAAACTCCTTTAAATTGAAATTTGGACACTTGGGGCATCTCAGAGAGAAGAAATGGGTTTGATATCACTATTTACTTTGAAGATAGAAATATCTGTGTGAAATAAAACTGTTTGGAGTTTATTTTGGGACTTTTCTATAAATATATTGCCCCAGTAGGCTAGATAAAAACAGAAACACTCTAAAAAACTACAAATTCTTAAAGCTCTGAGTGTCTACTTTCATAAGAGCCATTAAGCACTACTGTGAAGTGTGACATGACAAAGAAATTCAATGCTGAACATCACAACAACACAAAAAAACACGTGCAAATTCCATTTTTTGACCTCTGAGAAAAAAAGTTAAAAAATATTGACTTAAATATTTTAAGAACATATGTCAGCCCATCTAAAAGAATATTCACTATATACTGTGCAATCCTGCTAACAAGTTGGTGGTCCTACTCATCATTCATCCTCACACACCTTGAGCTGCCGACGGACGCGGTCGATGAAAAATTTCCAGCAGCTCTCCCTGGTGTCCAGGAGTCCCAGACCACGCACCTCGTTCCTCACAGCGTTAATGATGTTCTCCACCTCGTCGTCAGGGTACAGGTCCGGGATCTCGCCTGGGTGCAAGAGAAACAAATACACAGACAGTGAGAAGCTGAGGGTGATGACAGCTAAGCGACTCTGGGCTTGTGAAGTACTATTCTGTCAGCTCTTGTAAATATTAGGATTTAATATTTCAAAGTAACATTCAAGGGATCACACCTCGTTCTTGTTTCATTTTTTTATTACCTTAGCCAAAAGCAAGTATATGGCTGAAATGAAAAGACTAAAACTAAATTTTGCCATTAAGGTTTTAAAAAAATTTTTTTTTATCCTAGCGTTTGTCCTGCACACAATGGCAGGGTCTGCTGTTTTTATCGGAACATGATTTGGCACAGGTTTTACGCTGGATGCCCTTCCTGTCACAACCCTCCCATTTTTATGCCGGGCTTGGGACTGACACTGAGAGTTTTCAGTGGCTGGGTTGCCGCCCTGCCCGGGAAATCGAACCTGGGCCGTAGCAATGAGAGCACGGGGTCCTGCTGCTAGACCAAAAGGAGGTCCCAAATCTTTCCATTAAGGTTACTTTAAAATAATATTGTACTGTATAAATAGACCACTATTGATACCAGAACAATACTTTAACCTGCTCTTCGTAGACGGCAGAGAAATAAAGCAAACTTCAAAGCTAGCCGTGAGTTAATACATGTCAGTGCTTACCTGATGCCAAAAGATCATTGACTAACACAAGGAACTTCTCATCTGCAACCTGGGCATCTGTCATGAGGAAGACCGTGCCAACATTCTTCACCCCAGCTTTGATGTACAATGTGGCCAAATCGCTCTAAACACACACACATACACACCCACACATGCTCCTGTCAGATTGCCATTTTGCAATTCTGCATAATATCATAGAGTGCTGAAAAGCTCCTCGGGTAAATATTCAAATGCTAAAAGTGCTGGCTTTTGCAGGGATAAGCTTTATTCATATAGTATATAAGATTGATATACACTCCAAAAAAAGTAAACAAAAAAAAGTATGACATCTCATTTCATCAGCATGTCACTTAGAAACTAAATAAAGTGCTCAGGAAGTTGTGTTATACGTGTCTGTGTTACAAGAGGCTGCACCTTGAGATCGGCAATGCTGTATCCTTTCTTCAGAGTAATCTGGAAGACCTCAAGGGAGCTGATGAAGGCTGCCAGTCTCGTCAGGCTCTGCTTGCCGCTCCCGCCCACCCCGACCAGCAAGGCGTTTCCCCTGGGAGACTCCAGGATGCGGTTGATGCGACAGCTGAAGCAGATGAGAAGGGTGGAAATGCAAGAGGAAGGGAATTAGAGTTGTTATTGCGGAACTTGTCGCTTGTCAGTTTGTTATCAGCATTATCATCATCATCACTGTCATCATTTTCATCCTCCTCAGCACTGCAAACACCATCATAATCAGACTAACTCTTTTCCCTCATACGCTGCTACAGTACGATCCGTTAATATTGATTGAGTTCAATCCTCATCTTGTGCTTACATATGACACATGGCATCCTCGAAGAGAACGAGATTGAGCGCAGCATTGACCTCGTTGTAGCTGTCGAGAGCCTCCAGAAGGGTTTTGTTCAGGCTTTCCCAAGACTGCACAGGCATGTATTTTGGCTCACCAATGCCCGAAGCAAAATGGCAGTACATATTCATCACCTTGGCCTCTGCCAGAGTCTCCCCCATGTCCTGATGGGAACATGAACACACTTTAGCGTACTATCAAATATTAAACATTGAATACCCACACTAGCATGCCAATGTCTTGAGAAGGGGCAGTCCAAATCTGTCAAATCTATGAGAATAACATTTATCTAAAATATTCCAATCTTTTGTTTTAAATGATGCTATTAACACAATCCATAATTATTTCTTTCACAGAGCTCCTGCCTACACTGGAATTGAGCAGCTTCCTTTCTTGGCTGACATGATAGACTGACGCAGCAGGACTAGGCAGATTTGACTGGGGAGAGTTTGTATGTGTGTGTGTGTATGATGAAGTTGACAGAATGCTGCTTTACAGAAGAATAGCAGGAAAGGCTTGTCAGTTTTCTCCCTCTTTCTACTAGAATAACCACTCTATGATAAACTGGGTGAGTCAGTGGGCAGCGGAAAGAACATCCATTACATTTTTTTCTTTTTTATCCTCAGTATTTTCCTCTAATTTGTTGGACTGATGGCAGCACAGGCTGACAGGCTTTAGCTCTGATTAACTTAGTCTGTCTGAGGCAGTACTGACTGACCAGATGAGAGCAGCCTCGCTAAACCCTACACTCATGCCCTAATGACCACGAGCTGCTTTGTCAAACCGAAGCCAAAGCCTCTCACCTCATAAAACTTTCCCACTATTTCAGACTGCAGCTTATCAAAAGTGTCAAAGTCCTTGTCTTCCACCATCTTGTCCCGATAAACTCGGTTGGACTCGTGGAGGTAAATCTTCACCAGGTCCTGAGGTGTCTTGACGCACTCACTTTTACAGAAGAGAATGCCCTAAAATGGAGAAGATATGAAAAGTCATTGTGCACAACCCTGAAGACAGGTCTTTCAGTTCTTGTTTGTTCATTAGATGCTGTGGAGAAAAAGTACAAAAGGCTTAATGAAGAGTTCATAATGAAAAGCTGCACCATTCTGGAGGACAGTCATTCTGTATTCAGGCCAAATGCAGAGAGAACAAAAACCATCATGCTTACGAGGGTATGACAGGTTGAACAGAGAGAAAGGAATAAACCATTTACTGCATGTCAAAACAAGCTCATAAAAGAATTGACTTCTAAAAAGATTAAATACGCTTTTGGAATTTATTATAGCAGACAAATTATTAAATGCCACGGAGTACATTGTCTTAATTACATAAGGATATTGACTTTACCCATTCTCTAAGGCACAAAAGTATAGACAGTAGAAAACAAAATGTCTTTTGAATGACCTGTGCATTTCCTGATAACAATGAATCTTAGTAAATAACCACTGCCAATAGTAACAACACCAAAAACACGACCACAACCAAAACCACCACCATCAAAAACACCACCACAACCAAAACCACCACCAACAAAAACACCACCACAACCAAAACCACCACCAACAAAAACACCACCACAACCACAACCACCACCATCAAAAACACCACCACAACCAAAACCACCACCAACAAAAACATCACCACAACCAAAACCAGCACCAACAAAAACACCACCACAACCAAAACCACCACCAACAAAAACACCACCACAACCAAAACCACCACCAACAAAAACACCACCACAACCAAAACCAGCACCAACAAAAACACCACCACAACCACAACCACCACCATCAAAAACACCACCACAACCAAAACCACCACCAACAAAAACACCACCACAACCAAAACCACCACCAACAAAAACACCACCACAACCAAAACCACCACCATCAAAACCACCACCACAACCAAAACCACCACCAACAAAAACACCACCACAACCAAAACCACCACCAACAGCCAAAACCACCACCACAACCAAAAACACCACCACAACCAAAAGCACCATCAGAAACTTCACCACAAACAAAAGCACACCAAAACCACAACCAAACCAAAACCAGCATCAAAACCACCACAAACAAAACTACCAAAAACACCACCATAACCAAAACCACCATCAACACCAATAACACCACCACAAGCAAAACACAACCAACATGAATTATACCAAAAACACCAACAAAATCTCCACCAAAAGCAACATAAACAAAAAGTACTACCAACAACAACACCAACAAAAGCAACAAAAACGCCACCACCAACGGCAATTAACAACAACAATAATAAAATTGCGGTCTAATAAATTGGACCTTTGAGGTTTTTTTTGCATTGAAATTTGCATCCTCTGCCTTTTCAAAATGCAAAAGTGGAATTAAGAAGTACTGTTAATTTGAGAATTACACATATTTACTGGAAAATCAGCCCCGTCAACACCTTGAACCTGCTGGCCTTAATGTTTCAACATGGCTTTGATTACTCACAAGGAACATAAACAGCTTCATATAAGCAATCTTTCGAACTCAACTTTCAGACCTTCAGGATTCTGACTCTTCGATCATTAAGAGAGCTTCTAGTTGTTTTCACTACTTGTACTAAGCCCCATTACCTCCTAATTGATGGTTATTAAATGATGCTTACATTTACAACAAGCTGTCGAATGTAACTAAACGGCTCGCATTGTAATGATCTGGCAGTCTTTAAACTAACTTACCCAGCATATTGTGTTTTAACTGATCTTTCCATCTGTTAATTGTTTGATTAATAGCCAATTAATCATATTTCTGACAGTGTGGAATATCCACCATGGTCAGGTAGGCAGATATTTTTTTCTTTTTTTTCTTTTTTGCCAGCGTTGTGTATTGTGTATTGCAACCACGTTTCTGCCTCTGCTATAGTATCTGCATACTGCTGCCTGGAATCAGCTATCAAATTAATGTCGGTGTTAGTGACAATTGTCCTCTATGTCTGGTGTGAATTGAAGTGAGCAAATAATGTAAGATGAATATAGAGGACGTTGCACTGGTTACATCTCTGGACTGAGACAGGCTGTTAATAAAAACTACAACTGCTGACACATCTGTGCAAATATGTTTCCTGGATTTTTGGTCCATAGTCTCTATAGTCTCTATACGGTAAAAAATAAAAGCTTTTTATATACAAAAAAAATGCAAAATAGAAGCCTATCAAATTTGAAAAGGGGGCATAACAACGTTTTGTAAGGTGCCCTCGTTTGATAAACAAATAAATCAAACTGATTGCCCGTTCAATCTGGATGAGCTCCACATTCCCCGGCTTTCCCTTGGCAAGAACGTGCTCGGAGAAGTCGGTTAAGATGACATGCACGCACACAGACACACAGCAAATTGCCTAGAGCTCTGCCTCCCTGTTATGGCAGACCCTACAGAAAACATGAGGCTGTCAGCTCACAGAAGAGCCTACACAATGCTTGCTGATGGATTTTTGCACTCAATGGAGCCTAATTATCTGAGCATCCACATTCACAGGCTATAGATTAATTACTTTCGTTCTGTCAGAGAAGTCCAGATACACACCCAACCTTGTGGCACTATTTCAATCTTTTTTTTTTACAGTGTTAAAAGTAACCGGATTTTGCTACTGAGGAACATGGCTCTGGATTTTTCTTACTTTGTTACTGTTCTTAATTTCAGCTTTAATTTCAACAGCAGACATGTTAATGATAACAGTAAATATATTAATGTGTTATCATAACGGTAATGGTAATGCGGTAATATTCATTCATTCATTGTCTACCGCTTATCCGATCTATACTCGGGTCACGGGGAGCCTGTGCCTATCTCAGGCATCATTGTGCATCAAGGTAGGATACACCCTGGACGGAGTGCCAACCCATTGCAGGGCACACACACACACTCTCATTCAAATGTTAATATTGTGTAAATGTGTTAACAGTGTGCTAATATGTTAATAATGTGCTAATATGCTGACAGTAATTATAATAATAATATGTTAATAGTGTGTTAATGTGGAGTGTGTTAAAAGTGCTAACATGTCAATATATTAATAGTGTGTTAATGTGTTAGTAGTGTGTTGATGTCTTAATAGTGTGTTAATATGGAGTGTTAATATGTTAATAGCATGTTAATATGGTACTAGTGTGTTAATATGGAGTATGTTCAAAAGTTAATAGTGTGTTAATGCGTTGACAGTAAATGTGTTAATAGTGTGTTAATATGCTGATAGCAATTATATTAATAGTGTGATAATATGTTAATAGTGTGTTATTGTGGAGTGTGTTACAATGTTAATATTGTGTTAATGTGTTAACAGTGTGCTAATAATGTAATTATTATAGTGTATTAAAAATGCAATTATAATAATAATGTTAATAGTGTGTTAATTTGGAGTGTGTTAAAAGTGTTAACATGTCAATATGTTAATAGTGTGTTGATGTCTTAATAGTGTGTTAATATGGAGTGTGTTACAATGTTAATGTGTTAATAGCATGTTAATATGTTAACAGTGCGTTATGGTGTGCTAATATGCTGACAGTAATAATATTAATAACGTGATAATCTGTTAACAGTGTGTTATGTTAAAAGTGTGTTAATAGTGTGTTAATGTGCTGACACAAAATATATTAAAATGTTAATGTTATCAGTATGTTAATACATTAAAAATACATTAAATACATTAATGTTAATACATTAAAACAGTAATTATTTTAATAGTGTGATATGTTAACTGGGGGGCACGGTGGCTTAGTGGTTAGCACGTTTGCCTCACACCTCCAGGGTTGGGGGTTTGACTCCTGCTTCCGCCATGTGTGTGTGGAGTTTGCATGTTCTCCCCGTGCCTCGGGGGTTTCCTCCGGGTACTCCGGTTTCCTCCCCCGGTCCAAAGACATGCATTGTAGGTTGATTGGCATCTCTAAACTGTCCGTAGTGTGTGATTGTGTGAGTGTGTGTGTGCCCTGCAATGGGTTGGCACTCCGTCCAGGGTGTATCCTGCCTTGATGCCCAATGACGCCTGAGATAGGCACAGGCTCCCCGTGACCCGAGTATAGATCGGATAAGCGGTAGACAATGAATGAATGAATGAATGATATGTTAACAGGGTGTTAATGTGTTAATAATGTGTTAATGCGAAGATAATAATGATGTTAATACATTAACAGTAAATATATTTACTCTGACACTACACTCGCCTTTACTGGTGGTTGAATTAGTAAAAGCAGAATTATGGCTGACTCTTCAAATGCTCTCTCAGCTGTTTCTCATCTGCACCTCTCTCATTTTGCTTCATTATTCTGACTGCACTGAAAACAATGTGCAGGGGTTTAGAGGCCAGGCTCCTTTTTTTTGTCTTTCATCTTCTCCATGCTGAGGATGAGGCCCAATAAATCCCCTGTTTTTTTTTTTAAATACCACACATCAGTGGCAGCTTGTTGAAAGCAGCACAATTGCAAAAGTCTAAGGGAAAAAAAAACATCACGCTTAATAGGAAAGGACGCATATTTCTTTACACATAAAGCTGTAGTTAGTGGCGCAGAGTTTCCACTAGGCTATGCTTATCCAACTTTGCTGTACACATGCATTTTAGAAGTACAATAACACTGACTACAAAAGAAAATGTACCCATGGGTTGACCCAAGGAATTGCTGTGAGAAACTTCAAAAGTCTTTTCACTGTAGAACAAAAGCACCAATTTTCTAAGTCTTTTGTCTGAAATGAAACAATTTCCATTGGATTACGAATGAAGGAAAGAAAACCAGACAGACTTAATGATTTATTTCAGACCCTTTAAGTCAAAAAGGAGTGACAGAGATATTTGCCAAGGGATTGCCCTCAGCCAAATTTTTTATTTGAGTTGGTTCATTTAAATACATTAAAAGCATAATACCTGTGAGATGTGATCTATTACCCTTTTCTTAAACTCTACTCTTAATTCTGGCTTTAAATCAATAGCCATTTAAAAGAGAAATTACTTCTCAAAGATGAAAGCCTCATAAAAGCAAAGCCATCAATCTAATCCTGGTCATAATCAGGCTCAATGAACTTTAAATACATTTTAAACACACTCTGGAGTAACCTTTAGGGCTGGCAAGGGCATCCGGGAGGCGGCATTGGGTAACGCTGAATAATTCAAGCTCTGTAGAGACAGACAGGGGCTGAATATATATACATATATATAAATATATACCTGGAATATGTTGGAGAGGTCGCGCAGGTTAAAGATGTAGTGGAATTTGATTGCGGTGGGCAGGAAGGAGGCACTAACACGCTGATGAAATGCCAGAGCTAGCTGGACGAGCTGGACGCAGCTTTTTTGAAGCACAGCGCTGAATCCCTCACTGCTCAGGTGCTGGCTCAGAATGCTGCAGTAGATGGTGTTGAGAGCGTCCACTCCAGGGAACGAGAGCGCGAACACAGAGAAATGGCGCTGTGGAGGAACGGGTCGAGAACTTTCGATAAACAGAAAGAAAACAAGTTTCTAAACTGTATTAATTCAATGTGCAGTGAATTGGCTCATTTGTTCTGTAATAGCACTGACATGAGGGCTTGAGGTCTTGGGGTTAGTCAGTAATATGAGACAATTTCACTTCATTGCACCCAAGAGAGTGGGACAGAAGGAATATATATATATATATATATATATATATATATATATACACTGTATATATATATATATATACAGTGGGGCAAAAAAGTATTTAGTCAGCCACCAATTGTGCAAGTTCTCCCACTTAAAAAGATGAGAGAGGCCTGTAATTTTCATCATAGGTACACTTCAACTATGAGAGACAGAATGAGAAAAAAAAATCCAGAAAATCACATTGTCTGATTTTTAAAGAATTTATTTGCAAATTATGGTGGAAAATAAGTATTTGGTCACCTACAAAAAAGCAAGATTTCTGGCTCTCACAGACCTGTAACTTCTTCTTTAAGAGGCTCCTCTGTCCTCCACTCATTACCTGTATTAATGGCACCTGTTTGAACTCGTTATCAGTATAAAAGACACCTGTCCACAACCTCAAACAGTCAGACTCCAAACTCCACTATGGCCAAGACCAAAGAGCTGTCAAAGGACACCAGAAACAAAATTGTAGACCTGCACCAGGCTGGGAAGACTGAATCTGCAATAGGTAAGCAGCTTGGTGTGAAGAAATCAACTGTGGGAGCAATTATTAGAAAATGGAAGACATACAAGACCACTGATAATCTCCCTCGATCTGGGGCTCCACGCAAGATCTCACCCCGTGGGGTCAAAATGATCACAAGAACGGTGAGCAAAAATCCCAGAACCACACGGGGGGACCTAGTGAATGACCTGCAGAGAGCTGGGACCAAAGTAACAAAGGCTACCATCAGTAACACACTACGCCGCCAGGGACTCAAATCCTGCAGTGCCAGACGTGTCCCCCTGCTTAAGCCAGTACATGTCCGAGCCCATCTGAAGTTTGCTAGAGAGCATTTGGATGATCCAGAAGAGGATTGGGAGGATGTCATATGGTCAGATGAAACCAAAATAGAACTTTTTGGTAAAAACTCAACTTGTCGTGTTTGGAGGAGAAAGAATGCTGAGTTGCATCCAAAGAACACCATACCTACTGTGAAGCATGGGGGTGGAAACATCATGCTTTGGGGCTGTTTTTCTGCAAAGGGACCAGGACGTGTAAAAGGAAAGAATCCGTGTAAAGGAAAGAATGAATGGGGCCATGTATCGTGAGATTTTGAGTAAAAACCTCCTTCCATCAGCAAGGGCATTGAAGATGAAACGTGGCTGGGTCTTTCAGCATGACAACGATCCCAAACACACTGCCCGGGCAACGAAGAAGTGGCTTCGTAAGAAGCATTTCAAGGTCCTGGAGTGGCCTAGCCAGTCTCCAGATCTCAACCCCATAGAAAATCTTTGGAGGGAGTTGAAAATCCGTGTTGCCCAGCGACAGCCCCAAAACATCACTGCTCTAGAGGAGATCTGCATGGAGGAATGGGCCAAACTACCAGCAACAGTGTGTAAAAACCTTGTGGCGAACTTACAGAAAACGTTTGACCTCTGTCATTGCCATCAAAGGGTATATAACAAAGTATTGAGATGAACTTTTGTTATTGACCAAATACTTATTTTCCACCATAACTTGCAAATAAATTCTTTAAAAATCAGACAGTGATTTTCTGGATTTTTTTTTCTCATTCTGTCTCTCATAGTTGAAGTGTACTATGATGAAAATTACAGGCCTCTCTCATCTTTTTAAGTGGGAGAACTTGCACAATTGGTGGCTGACTAAATACTTTTTTGCCCCACTGTTATATATACACACACACAATGTAATTAAATAAGAAAGTGAGAGAAATGATTACATAAGCAGATATGAAATTAAATTCCAGTCTGCAATGATCTGTAAAACATGCATGCTGAAAGCAGTTCATTTTCTACTAAACAAATGCATAGTTTGGATTACTTCAAAACACTGCCATGAATTTTTAACTATTTTCTCTTAGTTTAGTGTTATTTATTTATTCCCCATGGTTAGTACGCCTCACCTAATTCATCAGTGTTGGGCAAAAAGCAATCATTGTCGTATACGTGGAGAGCAGGGGTGTTTGAAGAATGAGTAGGAGTTAGGAGTTTCAGCAAGATCTTTAGTAGGGGTGTTCTCCAAAACCACTATCTCTATCTGTATGTGTATCTGTAACTGTTTAGGGCTTTGGATGTCCACATCTGTGTTTGGATTTAAATCCAATGTAAAAGTGACCTCAGCCAAAAGTTTTTTTTTTTTCTAAATTAAATATGGACCAATAGAATAGACAGAAGTAGAAACTAGTCTATATCTATATTCATTGGACCCTTTTATAAATAAATAAATAAACAAACAAACAAACAAACAAACAAATCATGCAGTCCATATTTTTGTTTGCATCTACCTGCAATATTTTCTAATGAATTTAGCTAGTTCTATTTTCCAATATATAAACAAAGTACTAGCTGATTGTGACTCTGATGAAGCTGTGGATGCTAAACTTTCCAGAAATACTTTCCTGTTCCAAGTGCTTATTCCTGGATGATTAATATAACATACATACAGCACATATCATGTGATATGCCTTTTAAGACCATCATTAGACTTTAATTACTATTCAAAATTGTTATTTAATGTCAAATATTATGCTTATATGAGTTATCATGACAATACCATATTTAATCACCTGATATGATAAATGAATGTGTCCCTTAGTGTGTGTAGGCAGTATGGACAGAGACTGGACAGAACCTGAGGCAGTATGGACAGAACCTGAGGCATTATGGACAGAGTCTAGGACAGTATGGGCAGTGTCTAGGCAAAACCTAGGACAATATGGACAGAGCCTGAAAAGAGCCTGAGGCAGTAAGGACAGAGTCTGGACAGAGTCTGGGACAGTAAGGACAAAGTCTAGACAGAGCCTGAGTCAGTATGGACAGAGTCTGGACAGAGCCAGGGACAGTATGGACAGAGTCTGGACAGAGTCTGGGACAGTAAGGACAGAGTCTGGACAGAGCCAGGAACAATATGTACAAAGCCTGAGGTGGTAGGGACAGAGCCTGGGACAATATGAACAGAGGCTGAACAGAGTCTGGGACAGTATGAAAAGAGCTGGGGGCATTACGGACAGACCCAGGGGCAGTATGAAAAGAGCCTGAGGCAGTATCAACAGAGTTTGGGACAGCATAGACAGAGCCTGAAGCAGTATAGACAGAGCCTAGGACAGAATGAAAAGAGACGGGGGCAGTATGAAAAGAGCTGGGGGCATTTGGACAGAGCGGGGGGCAGTATGGATAGAGCTGGGGGCAGTATGGATAGAGCCTGGGACAGTATGAAAAGAGCCACGGGCAGAATGGACAGGACCTGGGACAAGACTCAAACCTGAATCCCAACACTAGAGCATTTGAAGTCTTCACCCTCAGGCACAATACCACTTTTATCCTGAACATAGCAATGGATATGTACTTATGTAACCTGATAAAGTTATCGCACCAAAGGCTTTACCAGAACATATTCTCTTCACTTTTATCTCTTTTTGTTAAATTATAACAAATGATACAAAATCATTTTTAAGAAACATGACTGAGATGTGATCCACGTGTGTGTGTGTGTGTGTGTGTGTGTGTGTGTGTGTGTGTGTGTGTGTGTGTGTGTGTGTGAACTTGCAACCTGAAGACGTGGATTTATAGTGAAGCTTCCCGCTGTGGGGTTCATGCAGGACACGTACTGCACATTGTGGATCTCCTTCAGCTGCAGCTTGCTTCTATCGTACCTGAGGAAACACAACACACACACACACACAAACACACACACACACACACACACACACACACACACACACACACTCATTCAGCATGCAAAGCTTGCCTTTGCCCAAATCCACTGGTAGATTTACTGACCTCAGCTATTTCCCACCATTTTAAATCTAACACACCTCAGATGTACCGCAAAACTGAATCTGCACTCTCTTTCCCCTTCCCTGCAAATAAAATCTGCCATATTTGTCACAATTTGCTCAATCTAATATAATTTACTCAGCAAATACCACATACTGTAACTATCTCAGCCAGAATATCATCCTGATTGCGTACATCATAGCAATTACCCGCTAATTGACATCCGCACCCACACGGGCAAGGCTCAGGGGCAAAGATATTCTTAGCAGCACTGAATCACAAATCTGTTTATTTGAGCGTCTATAATTTAGCTCCAGCATGTTGGTTAATAATTCAAAACCCCAGCTTATGCAGGCAATCCAGACTTGAGCCTGTTAATCTTAATAATGCTAAATAAGCAAAAAGTTGAAAAGTTTGGAGTACCAGTGATTGTAGTCCATGTGTTGGCGGATTAGTGTGTGAGGTTGCACCGTGCCGTAAGCGTCCACCTCTGGCATGTTCATGTCGTCGATAAAGTAAATGAGTCTCTTGCTTCCTGGAGGGCCGTAGTTCCTTCCTGCTTTCTTTTCTAAAGGTTTCTCCAAGACAGCTAGTGTAGTGAAAGGAAACGATTAATCCTTAAGCCTTGTTTTTTTTTTTTCTTGAAACACAGTGTGTGCATTTTTTTTATGTCAAACAGTTTGTCTTATTCCATATGCAAGCCAGACAAACACGGCTAATGAACCATCAGCCTGCAATCTTGTGAGTATAAGCAAAATATTAATATAAATCGATTACCACACCAGCAAATCAAATCATTTATTTCGGATGCGTGTGCCTTTTGCTACGATGGTCTGTTATTTTTGAAGAGTAAAAAGTGGTTTGTGGGCTCTGGTGTGGATGAGATGCGCTGAGGAAGCTGGAAGCTGAAGGGACACATGGCTGCACACACCACACAGTGATGAATATCAAACCCAGCAGATTGATGAGGCAGGGGAGGACAAAAAAAGCAGATGACGCTCAGAGAAATTGCCTTGTTGCTAAGTTTGCTAAGGTTTAACCCTTTTCACCAGTACACTGGCGTTCCAGTCCACCGGCAGAATGTAAAGCGACTTATGGGACATTTTCAATCAGTTTAAACAAATGTATTATTTTATGGCTGGAAGTCTGATATAACATTTGTCAGGACTCTCCTGGCTTTCAGTGTGAGATGTTTGTTTTCGCCTCTGTTGGGATAACATTAGACAGAATTTTAGTGTGTGAAGATAACACCTTCACATTGTTGATGCTTATGAACAAGTACTTGGGGCAAATCAGAGAGCAGAAGTGGGTTTGATATCAGCACTTACTTCAAAGATAGAAACGTCTGTGTACAAAAACTAACCATTTTGAGTTTTTTGTAACTTTTATATGAATATATTGCCCCTAGTAAGCTAGATAAAATCATTCACTCATTCATTGTCTACCGCTTATCCGAACTATTCTCGGGTCACGGGGAGCCTGTGCCTATCTCAGGCGTCATTGGGCATCAAGGCAGGATACACCCTGGATGGAGTGCCAACCCATCGCAGGGCACACACACACTCTCATTCACTCACGCAATCACACACTACGGACAATTTAGAGATGCCAATCAACCTACCATGCATGTCTTTGGATCGGGGGAGGAAACCGGAGTACCCGGAGGAAACCCCTGAGGCACGGGGAGAACATGCAAACTCCACACACACATGGCGGAGGCGGGAATCGAACCCCCAACCCTGGAGGTGTGAGGCAAAAGTGCTAAAATAAAACTACAAATTCTTAAAGTCCTACTTGTGTCTTAATAGTGCTTAATGGCTCATATGAAAGTGTCTACTCTCATATGAGCCTTTAAGCACCACTGTGGAGTGACATGACAAAGACATTCAATGCTGAACAATAAAACAGTATCTGGTTAAAAAAAAAGAAAGCTTGTTGTCCAGAAATGAGTGCAATTTCAATAAAATAAATGGACTGTTTTCATACCTTGCAGCATGGCTGATGTGGTGTAGTAGTTGAAGGGGACATTTTTGATGGTATATTTTTCAGGGTCTAAGGAGCCGAGTTTGTCGCCTACAAGGACAGACTTGCCAGTGCCAGCATTTCCTACAAGCATGACAGGCCTTCTCCTTTCCAAAAGCCGATCCATAAAGTAGCTCACCCGAATGGTCTCTGTGGTGTGAACGAGACACGCCTACAGAGAGGAAAAGGCCATTAAACACAAGGACATATACGCCATAAATCCACTACTGCCTCCGTGGGGGCATTTAAAAACAGGTAAATGAATGAAGTAATTAAAAAAAAGTACTTGTAGAGGTATGTCTGGATCCATTTTGAACTTAGGCACCACCTTCGACCACGGCTCAAACTTCTTCGTCTCTGGGTCGATGTAGTAGTCGAACACGGTACCTTGAGAGGGGAACTTGATAGTTTTGAACTCAGAGACCCACCACTTACTGAACTCCACTCTGTAATCAACCAGCTGTGGAGACACATACAGATCTCAAATTGCTGCCCTTAATTTTATACGACTGAATGATAAATGCTTAATAATTAAAACACACACGCACACACACACACACACACACACACACACTCACAGTATCCATCATAGTTTAGCTGCCAGCATGGAAAAAATAAACAAATTAGCAAAATTAAATACCATCTGTGGCACTGTCTTCAATAGCGCCTTAATAGCGTGCACATTTTTTTGGTGAGTTGGTGAACAGTACAAGAGAGATCATGTACCTGATCTTGAAAAAGAGCCCCACCGAAGGCCCAGATGGCAGCGAAGACAAAATATAGCTCATAGAGTTCTTTATGGCAGTCTGGAGGAGTGTGCTCCGGGGTCAGCAGACATTCTAAGAGGTGGCACAGCATCTGGACCATGCTCTGCTCAGGGATTGGGATGATTTTTTTAAATCTGCAGAAAAACACTGGCAGCTGTGACAACATGACCACCGTGAATATGATGGCAGTGACTAAACTTTTACTATTACAGGGGAACAGCATGACTTACATTATGACTAATTGTACTCTTTACTTTAAATCGAGTTAAATATAAAATTCCTTTGCAAAGTGGGGATTAAACACATAAATATGACGGAATAGATTATAAATAACTAATCTTCAAAGCCCTGAAGGGGTCATGAAAAGATTTTTATGAGTACACATTCACACAGGAGCTCAGAAGAGATGCAATCAGAGACAGGACTTCTCTCAAGCACCTCATTTGAAATTCATTATTATAATAAATAAAGTTATGAGATAGTCCTAACCACCACTAATGCCAAAAAGCTCAGTCAGCTTATTCATTTAACTCTAGGCATATTTTCCCTTTTTTTTCAAGAACACAATATAGAAAATTGACTATGATGAGTATGAAGAAAGCAAATCACTTCCACACATGACCGTGATTTTGCATCTTAATGCCTTATTAATTCATTCGCATGCAGAATTTACTACATTGGCAATAACCGAAAACAAGCATTTCATTTACTAAATATATCAGTAGACCTGAATGAAGCTTATCCCTGACCTGAGCTTATTAATACCTATTTTATTCAATCAACACTAGGAGTGTGCATTACTACTAGATATTTATTTAAAGCTTTGCCTTCTTTTTCTTGGATTTTGTTTTGTTGCATAGCAATTGGCACATTTCCATATTTTGTTCCTCATTTTTTTTCTATTTCTCATTTAAAGACAAGTGCTTGTGGTCTAGCTGCTATTGAAAACCTTCTTCCCTGAAAGCACTCCTCAAGATAAACCTGTTAACCTCTGATGAATGAATAAAAGAGCACCAACTATGATAAAATATAATAATAAAAAGAACTTTCTCTGTAAATATTTAGGCATAAATGTTTTGCACTTAAGCTGCAGACGTAATTCTAAATATAGCCCTCACTCTAGCCTTATTTGTCTGGAAGTGAAAGCCGAAGTTGAAGTATGACAGAACGATCTGACAGTACAAGCTGTTTTTTTTTTTTATTGGGTTACCTGGACCTGAGAGTATCGAGGCATGGTGGGAGGTACTTGTCAAACAAAATGGTCAGATTGGCTTTCTCAGACTGAATTTCTCTCCTGTCAATCCAGCTGGTCACTGGTGGATTCCATCCTAAATCTGCTGGGTTGATGTACAATATACCTGCAAGAAAAAAAAATCATGCTTTCTTCTTTCTACTCAATAGACCCCATTCAAGCTCTACTAAGCACATGGTTCTACAGCAACATCACTACAATATCTATAAAATTTCTGTCAAGCTTATTATCCAGTATATGTTGGAATTGAGAGGTTGGTCTCTAAGAGTAAGTGTGATCGAAGGCACTCGGACCAGCTCTGGAGACAGTAGCAGGGGTTGCAGTGCGGAGGTGGCTGATCTCGAACACCAGCCTCATCGTAGGGTTCAGAGGAATCCGCTCATTACTTGCCAGAGTCAGGACCTACAGTGTTCCACACCAACACATCAGTTTGAAACATACATGGCAACATCATTCGTTGCTTAAGTGAATCTAACTAGCTGACTAATTACATACATTTAAATGATTAGGCATTATCAAAGATGCAAGCCAAACCGTGGAAATGGCGTTCACTGAGCCGAAACGTGAAAACTCGGAGCTGTACCTTGTTATCGTCCATTACTGTGTTCAAAGACTCAATCCACATCGGATCAATATCGCCGTCCAGCACAATCCACTTGGGCCCGGCGTGGCTGATGTTGGCCAACTCGCGCATGATATTAGAAAACAGCCCTGAAATGAAATCCTATTCTCAGTGTCATGCTACAAAACAATGGGCAATCGGGGGGAACAGGCAGGATCATTTAAAAAGAAAGTCTTTTCGAATGAAAGGCAGGAAACCCAGAGCCAGCCCTCACCATCTTTCCACTCTCTTGTGGCTGGGTTTATGATGCCGAAAAGCTCATCATTTGTGACAGCTTTGGGGTTAAGGTCAGCCCATACAGGTCTGCGCTTCATGTTCTGGTAGGTCTTGTGGAGAGACTTGAGTACTTGTGATTTGCCCGTTCCAGCATTTCCAACCACAAACACAGAGTGTCGAACCGCCAAGAGCTCCTCTAGCTGAACCACCTGCAGAGGAGAGATTTCACTTTTAAGCATAGCACAAGAAGCTTTAGGTACACAGATTCATTCCCATATTCGACATGGCGGCGGAATAGAAGCAGACGAGCCCTGACAATCGGGATCAGCTGGTGTAGGATTGTGCTGGCAGGGCTTGTCGCTCACACACGACATCTCTGATGAAGATCAGGCTGCTCAGCTAGACCCATCTGGCTGAATGGTGAACGATTGGGACATTTCTGGAGTGTGATAAGAACAAGAAGCATTAAACGAGAGAAGTCCTCAGAGAGGAGCGAGTGGGAGACAGGGTGTGAGATGAGTGGAAAAGAGACAGACAGCAAGAAAGAGATGAAGACTACAGAGAGAAAGAGCAAGAAATGAGATAGACATAAAGAGACAGAGGGAATGTGATTGAGAGATGGTGTGTTTAATCAATGGCATTGACGTTGTATCCCATTGGGCTCCTCAGAGCTGTTTCTGTGGTTCAAAGAAATGAATGATTGCATCTTTGAAGCAATGTCTGTGGGCTGGTTCGTCAGGGACAGCAGCTAAGGGTTAGGGGGAAAAAATCTTAACTTTGTGCCCCCCTCCTTGTCTCCACTCTCCCTTTCTTGTGCAAATCACGGTGCAAGAGGTATATCAAAGTCCAGGGCACAGCTGAGCTCGAGTCAGATACCTTAGCATCTTCGCTTGCACCACAGCAGGGGTTAAACACCTCACTCAGAGCTCAGCCTCCACTGATGGAGTGCTGTTATCCTGTTTGGGTGGCTCTTTGACCTGTTCAAGATTGCACTTATTTCCCCTGGCTCAGGCGAGAGTGGCGCCGCTGATATCCGAGACTCGGCCTAATGCTGGAAATTAGAACTCAGCCCCAGCACCTGAGGCACTATTACACTGTAATTCCTGTTTTCTGATATTTGTCCAATATATCCAGTTTCAGACTCCTTTGACGCTAATGTCTATTTGGCACAAACACACCAGTGGGTTTATGGCTCTTAACCGAAGGCAATGTGCAAAAAAAGCAGAGCTGGCAAGGGGAAAAGAAAAAAAGAGTGATTGCAGTATCAGGGCCATTCCCTAGCTCTCTGCTGAAGACATCTTGACATTTTGAGCTCTTCTCGAACCTCTCACTAGAGAGACATGCTCTGTAACACCTGTCAGTTGTGGGCTGATATGAAATGACAGCTCTTTGAGTAGTAATGGTTTCATTTAGAAGCCTATTATGCCGCATGGACAAGCCGGAGTAACGGCACCAAGAATCATTTGATTATTCTGATTGCTGAATTATAATGTCTGTCTGTTGGATAAAGCACATGTCAGGCTTAAATGGTGTAATTTAGCATACACAGTATATCATCCATATATGACCTTGCTGAGAGATTGAGAGCAGGTAAAGAAGAGCAAGAGAGACAGTAGACAATGTCTGGGAGTGAGAGACTGAGAGAATAGTGAGTGGAGAGAAAGAGAGAGAGAAAGAGATTGGTATTGACAGCTGTCCTTGTCAGGT